>JAOTRH010466651.1:0-27615 GCA_034768845.1 Heliamphora exappendiculata | reverse complement strand
CAGGTCGTGTGTGGGTGGTTTCGGAGGTGATTTTGGGCTTGGGTGTTTTTGGAATGATTTTCGTTAAGTATAACGAAAATTTTAACAGTTAGACTCATTTGATGCTAAAATTAAACCTTAGAAGAGGTTAGTGTAATTTTTAAAATCACAGAAAATATTTTTATTTTTATCAGAAACTTCAGGAGAGATCAGTGTAATTTACCCTAAGATTAATGATATTAGCTCTTGGAATAACCTTTGGAAGCTTAAAATTCCTCATAAGCTCAAAGGTTTTCTCTAGTTATGCATACATAAAAAATTATTAACTAATCTTCAAAGTGTACGGAGGTGCATTTCTACTCATTCAATTTGTCCCAGATGTTCTAGTTAGATAAAAGATATTTCTCATCTTTTTATAAATTATTTTTTTAGTAAAGATATTTGGTCTAATTTTTCTATTTTTTAAAACTTACAAAACGAGAATGTTAAAAACTAGAGAGATTGGTTGCTATTCAACCTCAGTAAATCAGCACTTACCCCTTTCACCTGTCCTCACAATGTTTTATTTTTTGTTATCTTATAGAATATTTGAACTAGTAGAAATAGAAATTTTTTTTGATAGTATTGATCCTGTTGCTCATGAGATACAGTCGAAAACATCATGAGATATGCATTGAAAATCACCTATGCATTTGGGCTCTCCTTATCTAAAACATCTTATTTGTCTAAATATGTGGTTTGAAATTTTTCAAGTTGTGACAAGCTCAAACTCAATACTGATGGATGTCTTTGTAGGAACCTTGGTCCAGCGGGTCTTGGTGGCGTTATTCGGAATGAGTGTGGCTACTCGGTCTTACTATTTTATGGCAAACTCTCATATTGCACGAGTTTGGAAACAGAACTGTGGGGCATTTATCATGATCTCAAAGTTATTGTCGGATATGATTTAAGGGAAGTTGAAGTTGATTCTGACTCCCAAACTGCCATTAACCATGTTAAAAAAGGCCACGTTCATAACTTCACTCTCAAAGTTATTGTTCTTGAATGTAGAGCTATGCTGGAGGAGTTTAGGTGTTTCATTTCCCATACTTTCAGGAAAGGCAACAAGGTTGCACATCGGCTGGCTAACTTGGCTGGCTAACTTGGCACTTGGCTGGCTAACTTGGCTGGCTAACTTGGGTGAAGGCTGAGAGACATGTCTTGTTTCGTTAATTTTCCTCCGCTCGAGATCAAAGTTCTTCTGACAAAAGATTTTGCTAGTGTCCTTGTTCTGTTGCTTTAACTTGTTTTAATTCAATTTCTTTGTATTTCCTATGTACCAAAAAAAATAATTATATTTAGCCCTTAGCTTGGTTTTTTTAATATTTATGATTTTCTAAAATGTTTATTTTTAAACTGTATTATTTGTTATAACAAAAATGTTTGTGGATTTTTTTTTTTCAAATGAAGAATAGCATACTGATTGCATTCCAAATAAATTAACTTTTTTATTATACCAAATGACTATAATATTTTTAACAAAAAAGTCAACTCCTCTTTGTAAAATAAATAAATTAAAAAGTGAGGTCATACTAAATATTTTAATAAAAATAAAAACTAAAAAATAGTTCAATCTATCTTAAAAGTCAAAAGATCACATTATTCTAAACAATGTAACTTTAATTTTATTTTCATCCTTCTCTTAAAAGAAAATAAGTAGCTCGACTTTGCAGATATTTTAAACGGAACCTTGTTAATCACTACCTTTGGAAGTGTCTTGGCAGGACCATCCGCATATGTTAAGTTATCTTGATTTTGTAAATTACATATATATATATATATATAGGCTTATTTTGTATACAGCTTATTTTGTGTATACAAAACTATTTTGATTTTATTTAATTCTTAGACTTATTTTTGACTTAAATTCTATTCTTTCTTAAGTTTTTTTTTTGTATGTTTATAAATTGTCTCCAAATGAGAAAAGAATACAAAATGATCTTGGTTATAAATTTGAACTCATGATCTTAGATCTCTCCCACAATTTTGGGACTTGAGGCAACATCTTCACGTGATGATTTGCATCTTTCTCAAACCAAATACAATATTGATTTTCTTTGAAGACATCCTATGACCGAGTGTAAGCCTTATAGTGTCACTTTCTCTATGAATTGTATGCTCCTATTACCTCATCATGTCATAATCTTAAAATTATTTACATAGCGTCTAATCTTGTATTTCATGCTTTCACCCAATATATTGAGTTAGACTATCATTTTATTCAAAAACACGCCTTCTGTGGCTCTTTTTGGGTTCAATTTGTTTTTTTTCCGAATCAACTAGCTGATATTTTTACTAAAGGTCTACACAAAACATGTTTTTAGCTCTTACGGTCCAACCTCATCTCTCCAAGACCATTGAGATTTTAGGTAAGTGTTAATTCATCTTGATTTTATACTTATTGTATGTGTGTGTGTATATATATATATATATTAGGTTTATTTTGTGTATACAATTTTTTTCCTAGTCTTTATTATTTATATTCTTAGTTTCTCTTTAGCCTTAAATCCAATTCTTTACTAAGTTTGATTTTTTGTATGTTTATAAATTGTCTTCAATTGATTAAAAATATACGCAAAAAATATATTCTTACAGCATACTCGTTAAATTAGGCCAAATTTTTGGGTTTTAAAAAATAAATAAATCAAAACACCACACTTTTATCCCAAATTAGGCCACACTTTTTGGGTTTTACTCATATTTTGTATTTTTCTGATTTATCTTAATGAGAGTAGTATAAAAAAGATTTAAAAATATTAGCCAATTTTTTAAAAAAGTTTAAAAAATATTTTTCTGATTTTCAATATTTATTATATTTTTCTAGTTTTGATTAAAAAAATGGACAATGTTTAAATAAAAACCTAAGACAGTTTCATTTTTTTAAAAAAGACATTGAAAAAAAAATGACTTTTAGAAATCCCAATGAGAACCTCATCTCCATGTTTCCAAACATCGAAATTTTGATTATTTGCTTATTGTTTTCCTATTCCCTTCAGAATCTCAAGGGAAAAAAAGTATTTTAAAAATTATTAAAATAATTTTGAAATATGGTAAAAAAATCATTATTTATGGATCAAATCCAAATGACTTATTTGAGTATCAAAATAACCTTTTTTTTAAATTTTGTTTAAGATTTGGTTAAGAAAATTCATTGTTTAGATTTATTTAGTTACATGAAAATGAAAAATTAAAAAGTAAAATATAAAGAAATGTGAAAAAATATAAAATATGTTGCATATATATATATATATAATATTGTAAGATGTTGAAACAATGAAGTGATGATCTCAATATGAAAGTATTTTGTTCAATTGTTTATGATTAGAATGTGATTTAAAATAATCGTAAACTTTACTCCATTATTACCTATTCTGTTTTTGTTTGTTTTTTTATTTTAGTTTTTCATATAATTTTTAAAATTTAGAACTATATTTGAAAAAAATATTATCCTATTTTTTATTCAAATCAATTAAAAAATTATTATTTTTACGTTTTTAATCAATTTATATCGTAAAATGTGATAAGAAAAACATCCAAACTCAACTTTGGTAAAAAAATCACGGACTAATATAAGTTCAGGTAATCAAACACTAACCAATTGAACAGTTACAAGATATCCACTTATAAATTTTGATCGAATCTTCAAGCCAAACGCCTTAAGCTATCTTGTCGAATTTATGTGCATCGTTCCTCGCTTAATTATCGTAACAATAAATTCTCAAAGTTGTCACTCTAGCAGAATTTTTCGTTGGAACTTAGAACACTATCAAGATTTAACACGAACAATTTTTAAATGTTAGAGCATGACAAACGTTTCTGATTGACTTTAGAATTCTGAGATATGAAGTTCAGAAGTTAAGTTCGTATTTGGCTTATGATCTTTTATATAGACCTTAAAATCGGAGAATTAGAGTTTCAATCGAATTAAACTGCACGTGGTCTGCTCGAGCGTACTTAGGACCACTCAAGCGGTTGTGCGTCAGATTGTGTCCTACTTGCACGATCCTACTTCATTGGTTTGTACTTTCAACTTCTTATGTTGTATTTCAGTATTCCAGCTTGAATAAAATTCTGATTCAAAGACTCTTAATCTTTTTAAGATTCCTAACCCATTTAAAACTCATAAATCAATTAAGAAATTTTAAGAAATTCAAATAAATTAAAACTACTAGAGTTATCCAATTATAAAGTTATCCAATTATAAGAAATATAAACACATTAGAAGTTTTATACTTATAATATAATTTGAATTGTCATAATAAATACGAAAATTAAATTCTTACAAAATAATAATTAATTTCCAAACAATATTATATGAATATATTTAGTCATGTATAGCTTGGATCACCTGTAATAATAATATAGTAAAAAATATATTTGATGTAAAAATATTAATTCGACTTTATTAATTAGATAAAAACAAATCTTAAACCACTTGATGTGTATATATATATATATATATATATATAACTTACTTGTTTGATAGGTACTTGTTATATTAATAAATCTTAATAATTTTATATGATTTCGTGTTCAAAACGTGTTATTAATAATTTGGATTAATTCATAAGAGATTTTGTTTCAGTTTTAATTAAATTTTCCTAAACGTTGGAATTAGTCATTCTAAAATTAGTCAATGTGCACGTATCATGGCCCGAATACTTTTAGGGCTTGTTTGTATCGCCGAATTTGGGTGGGACTAGATAGGATTAAAAAACATGCGAAGCTTACAAATCAGATTTTGCCTCCTAAGGTAACAAATGCAGGATTGAAACTTATAATTCAACAAATGAGGGATTAGTAATACTTTATTCATTGTATTAATTAATAATACCAAACTCTCCTTGGTATTATTAGTGTTGTACTACTGAGGGTGGACAAAAATATTATGGGCCCGAAGATCCAGCCCAAACACGCAGGTTCCCATACAGCCTGTTCCAATAAACCAAAAGCCCGGATCACCAGTTATTCGGGCCCTACAAGTTTGACCCACCCCATGAAGAGGCAGAGCGGACCAATAAGGCCAATGTTGGCCCCCTAAATGGAAAGGATAGTTTCCATCTTGTATACGATTTGATCGGATATACAAGATGGGAACAAATCAACATCAGATCCATAGGAATGGAAATAAATCAGAATCAAATCACATCAAGATAGGAAACAAATCCTAATTAATAGGAGGTAGAATTTTAAGAGGATTCAGCCTCCATTAATCTTGATCCCTATATAAAGAGAGGCACCCCCACACCGCCAGGTACGTAATTCTGAAGCCCAAAACTCTTGCTTAGAAACCTCTAAGAGAGATATCTAACTTGAGCGTCGGAGTGCCTCCCGGTCATATCCAGCCGGTAGGCGCTAACGGTGTTCTTAGTGGTTGCAGTTGTTCGGCGGCGGGGCAAGGAGCATCCATTGAGTCCGACGACAAGGAGTCTGGCCCATATCTTGTTGGTGATCATCAATATTGGGTCAGTCTGCCTGGTCTTGATTATGCCGAACAAGCCCAGTCAGTTTGTGCCGCGCACAATTTGGCGCCGTCTGTGGGAACGACAATCTCGAACCAACAGAATCATGAGCCACACTCCGACTGGATTCACTAGAAGCTGCACCATGGAGGATATTCTCCAAAGATCTATCCCTGTTATACCAGATAGGCAAAGGGCCCCCAAAGTCCCTTCAGAGGTGCAAAGGCGAAGGGATGATGCTTCCCACAATGGGAGGCAGTTGCGCTACTCCACCACAAGTTCTAGAGGAGAAATTCCTTCCCCCATCTTTGAGAGATAGAGGGAGATTGGAAGGGAGGTTGGCCAGACGCGATAGGATCATCAACAATTTGGAGGAGAGAATGGAGCAGCGCGACTGAGAGATCGATAAACTCCGACGACTGATCCAGGGGCAGGATGCTCGAAGGGAACCGCGTGTAATGCGAAGGGAAAGCCCTGAGCAAGAGGATACCGAACAGAGCCCAGTGTCCTACAGTTTGAGCCACCCTCAGAGGCGGATGCGCAAAGAACCTGAGGTAAGTCTAAGAGGTTCTAAAACTGTAAAAACGGAGTCAGTTCGACTAAGCCATGAAAGAGTTTCCCAGGCAGAACTAGATCCAAATCAAGACCTGCGGCTATGGTTGGAGCGGAGGATGGATTCCCGGTTGCCGCACGGTGGTGGCCAAACAGCCCAAGACGTGGCAAGAAGGGCCCTTAACAGATCTCGGTGTCACCGTTGGCCGAAGTCATAAAGAATTCTGATCCACCATGCAAGTTGTTTCCACCCAAGTTTGAGATGTATGACGAAAAGGCAGATCCAGTGAGCCATGTTCGGCAATACAGGCAGACAATGGCACTCTGGAGCGGGAATGATGCCCTTCTTTGTCGCATGTTTCCATCCAGCCTAGGGGAGACAGCCCTCAGTTGGTTCCACAAGTTGCTACCCCATCCCATAATAAATTGGCAGCAATTGGCTGAATCCTTCACTGCTCGGTTTATAACCAACAGCCAGCAGCCGAAGAGTTTTGATACACTACTGGCCCTACGAAAAAGTGACGGAAAAATAATTTGAGAGTATGCTCGGCGGTACTGGAAGGCTTACAACGAGATTGAAGACTGCAGCGAGCAACTCGCAGTTGCATCTTTCAGGATTGGGCTACCTCCCCAGAGTCGCTTAAAATAGTTCCTCACCAAGAAGGTCGTTACCACAATGTCCTAGTTGATGGTAAAGATAGAACAGCGCGCAAAGGTAGAAGAGAATGTAAGCCAAGTCGAGCAAAGTGTGGCCTCGGTAAAGCAGCCTAAGAAGAAGGACAAGGGCCGAAAAGACCAGGAGTCCAAGAAGCCACCCCAGGAAAGGAAGGAGTTAGAGACTTACCAGGTCGTGCAAACGATATTCAATAAGCTTCTACATAAGCTCCTAGATGAGATTAAGGACAAGCCCTACTTTCGGTGGCTACCAAAGTTGATGGGAGACCTAAGCAGGCGAGATCAGAAGAAGAAGTGACACTATCACCGAGATCATGGCCACCTGACTGGGGAGTGCATAACCCTCAAAAGACACTTAGAGGACTTGGTCCAAGCAGGACATTTACTTGAATTTGTCAACGCCGAGAAGACTTCTCGGGAAGGAAGGAACCGAGAACAAGATTGGAATGCCGAACAAGGAGATCCTCTACTTGGTGTTGTAAAGATGATCCATGGTACAGCTGAACCGATCACCAGATCGGTAGTTCGGCACCATGCGAGGACCGTTGCACATGCTATGAAGGTGGATGAGGGAAAGAAAAGGAGAACAGAAGGAGACTCCAGCCAATACCAACCCAATGGGATCACTTTCTCAGAAGAGGACCTCGAAGGAATTCATCGACCTCATAATGATGCCTTGGTACTAATACTGCGCATTACCAGCTATGATGTAATGCGAGTGCTGGTAGACCAGGGAAGCTCGGTGGTATAATGTATTATGGCCTATTTCAGAAGTTGGGACTGAAAGACTCAGTACTCAAAAAGTGCATGACGGCCCTGATCGGTATTGGCACGGGCCCAGTATGACCGGTCAGAAGGATCACTATATCAATGAAGGCAGGCCCTGCGACTGTAAGTACTGAATTCCTTGTTGTTAACCAACCATTTACCTATAATGCCATTGTAGGAAGGACATGGGTCCATAGCTTGGGTGTCATACCTTTAACCTACCACCAATCCTTGAAGTTCTAAGTGGTCCAAGAGGTAGTTGAGATCAAAGGAGACCAGCACGCTGCAAAACAGTGTTTCCTAGCAACATTGAAGAGCCCCGAGCAATATCCAGAAGTGAAGACTGCCGAGTTGGAAGATAGCCCCACGATCCACGATTACAGCCGAACAGCTGAGGAGAAGGTAGTGGAGGACCTCAAGAAGGTAGTTATCAATCCAGAAGACCTAAATCGGTTCTTCTTACTTGGGACAAGCTTGACCGAACAAGAAGAGACCGAACTGGTTGAATTCCTGAAAAAGAACCAAGAGGTCTTCGCATGGATGCCATACGAGATGCCAGGGATAGATCCCAAAGTAATCAGTCGTCGGCTAAATACGGATCCCCAGAGAAAGCTAGTGATACAGAAGCCCAGAAAATCAGCTCCACACCACGCAGAGGCAGTGGTTGAGGAAGTGCAGAACCTGAAGAAGGCTGGAGCTATCAAAGAAATCCACTACCCGACCTGGTTGGCAAACACTGTGGTAGTAAAGAAGAAGGATAAAAAGTGGCGAGTCTGCGTTGACTTCATCGATCTCAATAAAGCCTGCCCTAAAGACTGCTTTCCTCTGTCCCGAATAGACCAGCTCGTCGATTCAACAGTAGGGCACGAGATGATGAGTTTCCTATATGCCTATAAAGGATACCATCAGATTGCTATGTACCCCCGGACATGGAGAAGACATCATTTATCACTGCTCGAGGAATTTACTGCTACAAGATAATGCCATTCGACTTAAAGAATGCTGGAGCCACTTACCAAAGGCTTGTAATAAAGATGTTTGGCAAATTGATCGGCAAAACGATGGAGGTCTACATTGATGACATAGTTGTGAAAACCAAACGCCCAAATAAGCACCTCGAAGATCTGAAAAGGACATTCGAAATCCTCAATGATTATAAACTAAGGCTTAATGCCTCCAAGTGTGCTTTTGGAGTCAGCTCGGGAAAATTTCTAGGTTTTCTTGTCACTCACAGAGGAATAGAGGTAAACCCCGAACAAATCACAGCCATTCAGAATTTGAAAAGCCCGCAGAGTTTGAAGGAAGTCTAGAAGCTCACGGGAATGCCCACTGCACTCAACTGATTCATTAGTCGAGCATTCGACCGGTGTTACCCTTTCTTCAAAGCGATGAAGAGGACTAACTAGTTTCAGCGGGATGAAGAAAATGAGGGAGCCCCAACCAAACTGAAGCAGTACCTCTCGTCTCCCCCACTATTAACGGTCCTGAACAGTGGAGAGACTCTATTCTTATACATTACTGTGTCTAGCCGAGCTGTCAGTGCGGTACTCCTGAGAGTGGAAGACATGGTTCAAAGGCTAATCTACTATGTGAGCCAGGTCATTCTTGACCCAGATATAAGGTACCTGCCTTTGGAGAAGCTTGCACTGGCCCTGGTCGTTGCCTCTCATAAACTCATCCACTACTTCAGAGCACACCCGATCAAGGTAATTACCGAACACCCCTTTCAATCATTACTTCGAAAAGTTAACTTTTAAGAGAGAGTAGCAAGGTGGCATGTGGAGCTCGGGGAGCACGACATCACCTTCTGCCCTAGGACAGTCATAAAGGGCTAAGTTTTGGCTGACTTCATCGCCGAATTTAGCCAGGAACAAAGTTCGGCAAACACTGGGAGGCAAACTACCGCGCTAATAACTCTTGAAAATGAGGACTCAAAGGATACTTGGAGACTATACGTGAATGGCTCCTCATGCAACAAGGGGCTGGAGTAGGAATAGTATTATATAGCCCTGAGGGGATCCTCATGGAGAGGGATGTTCGGCTGGACTTCTAGGCCACCAACAATGAAGTCGAATACGAAGCCTTGCCAGCTGAGCTCCGAGAAACCATTGAGTTGAAAGCCAAAAAGGTCAAAATATTTTGTAATTCACAATTAGTGATGAATCAATTCAAGGGAGAATACCTAGCCAGAGATGACAAAATGCAGGTGTGTGTTCAATTAGCGCAACAACTGGCCAAAGACATCCCATGTTTCGAGATCACCCAACTCTTATCCCGGGAAAACAGCCATGTCGATTCCCTGGCCTGCCTGGCGTCAGCCGTTAGTACTGAAGAAAAAAGAGTAATTTCGATGGAAGTCCTCAAACGACCGAGAATTGTCAACCACGAAGAGAAGCCAGCCTACTGCTCGGAACTGGGTCCCAGCTGGATGGATCCCTTGAAAGACTACCTGGTGAAAGGCGAGCTACCAGTCGACCAGAAAGAAACTCGAACTGTAAAAAGGAAGTCAGCAAGGTTCTAGATCTCCAGTTCATAGGATCTTTACAGGAAGCCCTTCACCCGGCCATACCTCTTCTGCATGCATCCGAACAATGTCCAAGACCTCTTGTTCGAGATACATGAAAAAATTTGTGGCAACCACACTAGGGGCGATCATTGGCCCACCGAGCAATCTCTCAAGGCTACTGGTGGCCCTGCATGCAGAAGGACGCAGAGCAGTATGTCCAGAAGTGTGAGAAGTGCCAAAGGTTTAGCCCGAACATACACATCCCTGCCGAAGACCTGTCCTCACTCACAAGCCCTTGGCCTTTTACCTAGTGGGGGTATGACATAGTTGACCCCTTCCTAAAGGCCACAGGCAATAAGAAATACCTCTTTGTTACCACGGACTACTTCACTAAATGGATGGAGGCTGAGCCCTTAGCCAATATCAGAAACATTGATGTAAAGAGGTTCACGTGGAAGAACATCATCACTAGGTTCGATATCCCCCGAGCAATTATCTCGGATAACAGTACCTAGTTTGACAGTACCCTATTCAAGAATTTTTGCTCGGGGCTAGGAATCAAAAAATGCTTCTCTACCCCTGCGTACCCACAAAGTAATGGACATGCAGAGGCCACCAACAAGACTATCATCGACGGACTAAAGAAGAGACTGGATGCAGCCAAAAGAAGATGGGTCGAAGAACTCCCCTCGGTTCTATGGACCTACCGAACTACTCCAAGAAGATTCGCAGGGGAAACTCCATTTTCCCTAGCCTATGGGGTAGAGGTAATTATACCATTGGAGGTCGGATTACCGAGAATCCAAACAGAAGTCAGTACTCCCGAAGCAAATGATAAGGCACTGACCTTGGATCTTGATTTAGCCGAAGAGCGTAGGATGATGGCCACCATTAAATTGGCAGCCTATTAGCAAACACTTGCCAAAGGGTACAATAAGAGGGTGAAGCACCGTGAGTTCGACATAGGAGATCTGGTTATGAGGAAAGTGCTCGGCCACATGAAGGACCCTGTCCAAGGGAAGTTGGGTCCGAACTGGGAGGGTTTGTACAAGGTCACCTCAAAAGGTGACACTGGGGCATATACCACCTTGAAGATATGAATGGGAAGGCAGTCCCTAGGTCATGGAACGCTAACAATCTCCGCAAGTTTTACTTTTAATTTTTTAGTTTCTTATAATTTTTTATTATTTATAATAAAACGCTGGTGTCCGACAGGAGTTTTTTCCCTTCATTAAGAGTTTTTATCAATTGACATTCTTGCCAAAAACTTGGGGGGCATACAGCGAGTACGACAAGAATAGTAAACTTCTTCAGCAGCCCAAGTTTGAAGTTGGTCCAAGTTCGAAGTAAATCCGAACTACTCTAACCCTTAGTATGGACGTTAATCCCATACTTAAGAAGATTAAGCCTAAAAAGGCCGAGTTTGAAGTTTATCTGAACTAATCATGCCCTTAGTATGGATGTAAATCCCATACTTATGATGAATAAATCTAAAAAGGCTAAGTTCGAAGTTTATCCGAACTAATCATGCCCTTAGTATGGATGTAAATCCCATACTTAGGATGAATGACCCTAAAAAGGCTAAGCTCGAAGTTTATTCGAACTGATCATGGCCTGAGTATGGATGTTAATCCCATACTTATGATGTTTCAGCCTAAAAAGACTAAGTTTGAAGTTTATCCGAACTGATCATACCCTTAGTATGGATGTTAATCCATACTCCGGATGTTTCAGCCTAAAAAGGCTAAGTTCAAAGTTTATCCGAACTGATCATGCCCTTAGTATGGATGTTAATCCCATACTTAGGAAGTTTCAGCCTAAAAAGGCTAAGTTCAAAATTTATCCGAACTCATCCAACCCTTAGTATCGGAGTTGATTCCAAAGTTATGTTTTATCCCTTGGTGTAAATGATGATCCCACACTTCGGATAATTGTGCTCAAAAAGCTAAGTTCAGAAGTATGCCCAAGCTATTTATACTCTCAGTATGAAAGTTTACTAGAAATAGTGCAAATACAAAGCTATGAGAAGATAAAAAGTTCCTTCCATTAACCAAAGAGGGGCTGAAACCTTTGTAGATATAGCAAAAGGCCCTGAAGGGCCCTACAAGAATAATAAATGAAAAAGAAAGAGGTAATGTCTTCAAGGCACGGCCAAGAAATCTTCAGTTGTTTCCACCGGTGTGCCCACTTCCTTGACCACCACCAGAGCCCCAGCCTTTACTTTGATGGATCCTTCCACGATGGCTTCGACCTTACCAGCTTCAGCTTCCCCAACCTCTTCAATCTGTTTACTCGATAAAGGAACATTAGCATACAATGGAGAAGAGGCATCAACTTCAGCGGCCTTGAGGGCAGCCTCCCATGCCAAGCCAAAAATAACGTCCTGAAGGCCTGAGATTTGGAACTTGTAATCTTCGGTGGCCTCTGCAATACCAGCCGAGTATGTTTTTGTAGCCTCCTCTTTCACCGCGTCCAGTTCAGCTTTCGTTTTTTCTTGGAGCACTATTGTGTCAGCCATGGATTTTTCCTTCTCATTCAAGTGGCTCTTCAGAGTAATTTTGGATACCTCCAGCTCAGAAAGCCGTGCATGAGCAGTGCCAAGCAGCTTGTCCTTTGCCCAGATGCTGACCTCCAGCTTTAACATCTGCTGTAGGTACTGTTGATTCTGCTCTAAGAGCTTGACTAACTCCAGTTCTCTCTCTTCCAGCCTCTCTATGGTCACCACCAGACGCTGAAGGCCCTAAAAAAATGGGGGGAGGAACTTAGTAGAAAACCAAAAAAAATAACAATGATGACCGAAGAGAAGAACATCGAAGAGTACCTGGATAGAATGGCGAATGGAGGATTTCACTAGTTGTTTGTGGGGGAGTTTTCGGGATTCCTCTATATCGGCCGACAGCAATAAAGCCTTTGACAGAGTAAAAGCAGTGTCCGGGGACTTGGCCCGGTTCTGAACAATGATCACCCCCGCCCACCCTTCTTAAAATCGGGAGACCACAGCTCCGCTTCCCCAAACTGCTCCGTAACAGCTTTTCTCTCCTTCTCCTTTTTCTCTTTCTCCTTACCCTTCCCTTTGTCCTTTGGAGGGGAGCCCCCGACCTTCTTCAACTTTTTTAGGGGAGATTGAGGTGCCACTTTGGGGATCAGAGTGGCCTCCTCCGTCAGTTCGGCGGCCAAATTGGCCGGGGTGGTTGCTGCGACAGTTACCTTCCTCTTTGCCCCACCGAGAATGAGGAACTGGGTAAGGTCGACTGTAGGAGCCTTCTTCTGCACCATCTCCGCAAGATCTTCAAAAATGGAAAAGTCTATGGAGCATGAAGAAGATGAAGAAATAGAAATGGTATACCCAGAACTTGAAGGACCCGGCTCAACAGCGGCAAGGAAAGGCTGAGCGACGGTCACTTATATCTCTGCTCGGGTGAATGGTAGGACAATGGCTTTCGGCACATCCACTAGCGCTGAGGTAGGGGCAGCAATTCGAACACCTGACGTATTCGACTGAATGAAACTCCTATACGTCGGTATATATTTCAAGAGAATATGAGCAGCACGACCTAGCCTTTTTTGTTCGGGAAAGCCCTCGTATGCCCAGACCTTTTTCAAGTCCTCCAAGTGCACACCAGGAAGGGACCCGCGAGAAGGATTGTTAGCAATGGCACCTACACCAAGCAGACAAAAATAAGAGTTCGATTATTACTAAGAAATAGTACCCGATGAGAAATAAAAACAAACAGATTGTGGGGGGACCTACCGGGTCCCAGTCCGTCCTTTCGAGGGATGGTGAAAATGTCGTGCTCTTTCCCAGGACTGAACTCAAAGTTCCTCGTTATGTACAGGAAATCGTCGTCGATATCCTTACCGGAGTCTGGTAATTCTATAATGAGTTTCTCAGACACCCTATTTGCTTTGAGGTAGTATGATCCGGAGGAGTACTTTACCATGTTGTAATAGTAAACTATATCCCAGATGCCCAGATCAGTACCTAGGATACGGTTTAGCTCAACAACCCCCATGACGACTCTAAAAACATTAGAGGATATTTGCATGGGGCTTACCCGGTCATGCCGAAGTACTCGCCGAAGAAGCGGATGAATTGGGAACCGAACACCCGCTTCCACTATGGCAACAAGTGGAAGGGGGAGCTTTTTCCAATTCCGTTCTCGGGAGTCATCCGAATTGGCCAGGGTGATGCCAACATCGTCCGGAACATTGTATCGACGCTGGAACTCACGCATTGTCGCCGGCGTCGATACTAACTTCCTGAGTTTGCCCATCTTTCTGGAGAAAACAAGCAATAAAGAGAAGGAAGAGGAAGAAACGAAGGCAAACTGGGCTCAAAGCAGCAAAAGAGCAGTGAAAGAAAATACGAGATGCTTACAAGTTTTTTCAACCGTGGAAGGTCACCGTTTCTGGAAAAATATGTCGCCGGAAGTGGGAGCACAGTTCGTCAAAAATCGCAAGAACGATTTTCATAGAGGAAATTTAGAAATGGTAAAAAGCGACAAAAGCCATCCAAACGGGTTTTTATACCCACGAGATTTGAAAAGACATGCATTAAATGCGCTGTCTGTAATCATTACGCAGTTCCCTGAAACGACGTGTGCCCTCCCGTTGATCCAATCAGGGCGCACCACGTCAGCCACGCAAGGCTCGAGGCCAGCCATCATCTGTTATGAGAGGAGCCCAAGGGATCTGGCCAGTCTAGCTATCCCCAAATAACCGAGCAGAAGACTCCAAGTAACGAATCGCCTCCTGGAACTTCATCACTCAATGCATACCCCGAATAACTCGACCACATGCACATCGTACAAGCATGAATTGCGAACCGAACAAAGATTCAAAGCTCTAGCACTTCACCGAATCGGCCAGCTGATCAAGGACCAGAGCTGGGGGCAGTTGAGGGTGGACAAAATATGCTAGGCCCGAAGGTTCAGCCCAAACACGCAGGTTCCCATACAGCCTGCTCCAATAAACCAAAAGCCCGAATCACCAGTTGTTCGGGCTCTACAAGTTTGACCCACCCCATAAAGGGGCATCCCGGACCAATGAGGCCCATGTCGGCCCCCTAAATGGAAAGGATAGTTTCCATCTTGTATACAATTTGATCGGATATATAAGATGGGAACAAATCAACATCAAATCCATAGGGATGGAAACAAATCAGAATCAAATCCCATCAAGATAAGAAACAAATCCTAACTGATAGGAGGCAAAATCTTAAGAGGATTTAGCCTCCATTAATCTTGATCCCTATATAAAGATAGGTACCCCCACACCGCTATGTACGCAATTTTGAAAGCCAAAACTCTTGCTTAGAAATCTCTCAGAAAGATATCTAATTTGAGCGTCGGAGTGCCTCCTGGTCATATCCAGCCGGTAGGCGCTAACGGTGTTCTTGGCGGTTGCAGGTGTTCGGCGGCGAGGTAAAGAGCATCTATTGAGTCTAGCGACAAAGAGTCCGGCCCATATCTTGTTCGGGATCATCAATATTGGGCCAATCTGCCTGGTCCTGATTGTGCCGAACAAGCTCAGCCAATTTGTACCGCGCACACTACAAATTATCTTCACTCCTTTATTTAACCACCCTAACCACATATAAAACTAAATTTATAACTGTACACATAATCTATTTTATAATATCTTGGTATTAAAAAGACACACGAGACTCACAATATTACTTATCTCTCTTATTTTAGGCAATACCATCCAACATGCCAAACAAGCCCTTAGATATCAACAAAATAAATTTAAAAGAGTTCCAAACACAGCCTTCTTGAGTTATGCCCTACGTCACTGTTTTTGACCAGACAAACAGCTCTCATATTTCCCTTTCTCAATGCTTACTGAAAAAGTAGTTTCATCAGAGTCCCCTCTCCAAACTTTTACCTTTTATCACAAGTCGAAAATCAACTCTCCCCCCACTCCCTGTGCATCAACAGTGGATGTTGTTTGCTGAGGAAGCAACGTTTACCCGCAACAACCGGTAAACTTTCCCTTTAATCAATTAACTGGAAAGAAAAACAGTACAAATGGCCCTGTTTGGGAAAATGTATTGAATTGTGCTTATTTTTGTCTTTATATCTTTTTTTCATTTCTTGACTTATTTTTTTATTTTTTTAAATCGTCTTTGTTTAGATGAACTCAAAAAATAAAATTTTTTTGATCAAAAGACGACAAAAGTTTACCAAAGACAAAAATAAAAATATAAAATTTAATTTATTGGCTTATTTTTGTCTTTTTTGAATTTTTTAAATTTTTATTAAAATTTTTTACTTTTTCTGCTTGTTTCGATGAGATTAGCTTAAAAGTATAAAAGTTTGACTAAATGATAAAAAAATCACAAAAAAATAAAAAAATACAACATCAAATAATATTTTTTATTCATAACTTATTTATTACCACTACTATTTATATATAATTATTATATAAAATATATAAAAGGTTAAATTGCTCACTTTGAACAAAAAATAAAAAAATTAACTTTTTAGCTAAATAACCATTTAAAAAAAAATTAAAAACTAAGTTATGAAACAATTATTTTGAACCTAATTTAGCTTTTTAACTAAAAATATAAAAAAAATTAACTTTTAACATAATTGCGAGGCTAAGAATATATTTTGTATAGAAAAATTAAAAATAATCACAAGTTGATGTACAGCTCCTAGTAGATTGAACTGACGAAAGTTAAAATAAGAAATTAAGAGATTGATTAGAATTTTTTTTAATAAGAATCTTTAGTTTTAAAATAATTTTCTTTTAAAATTCTTTATTTTAGTGTTGTCAATTTTAGCATGTTGATTTTTCTAATTTTTAGTTTATTTTATTATTATGTTTCAAAAATTGGCAAATTTTGAAATAATTTTCAAATAATTTTACAAATCATCAATACATTAAAATGTTCATAAAAAACTAGTCAAGTTTTTAAGACTTCGGCTAATTTTTTATTATAATTTAGAACTAAAATTTTTGCTAGTATAAATAAGTGCATAAGCTTAAAAGTTATTTATTTTTTATCCGTAATTAGCGGTTGACACATGCATATATGTTTAAATATATTCAAAAATTAAGATTATTTTAAAAGGTAAAATAGTTTAATTTTTAAATTATAAATAATTATATTTTTAAAATTAAATAATAAAAAGAAAATTTGGTGAGTATTTCGAGAAAAACAAAAATTAAGTAAGACTATTTTTGGTAACAAAATTCTTTCACATAATTTCATTTTAAAGGAAAAAATAAATGAGTTATCTCTCTTCATATATTAATATAAATATTTAAAAATTTTCTTTTTTTTTTCTTAGAAATAAAGAGTCTTGCTCGTGAATTCGAGTGCCTCTTCATCTATTAGAATGATGTCTACTCCTAGTGGGATATTTTCATTGGATCAAAATTTCACTAATAACAATTTTTATTTTCTTTTCACAACAACTTCATAAAAATGTGATAAGAAAAAATAATCACAAGTGTTTATAATTCTTTTTGTAATTTTTATTTTAAATTAATAAATACAAATTTTATTATTTAAAACATAAATTTTCAACCGTATCAAATATTTATAATTTTTGTTTAAACTCATAATTAGTCAATTCATCTTTCCTACTATAATTTATATAAATTTATAATTTCAATTAAACTAAGCCAGACATATATGATGCTGAATGATATATCAAGGCTGTTTGCCACTAGTTAATCTTTAGTTTTTAACTTATAATTTCACAAAAAGTTAAGAATATTGAATCAAATATGTTTATGTTTTGTTTATGTTTTGTTTTTGTTAATAGCCTCTAATTGTAAATTAAAAAATATTTACTACTTAAAACTATAAATTTAAGACTTTAACAAAGGGTTTGTAATTTTTACTTAATTAAATATAGTTATATTTTTTCAAAAATAATTATTAATGATTCAAGAGTATTATATCAAGTTCACGTGAATCGTGGTATTTTTACTATGATAATAAATTTTACAATAACAAAAAAATATATTGAGTAATTAAAAAATAAAAACCACCGATATTATTGAGAGTATTGGGTAGGAACACCTGTACACCTCAGCTTTCAAAATAAATTAAGAGACCCCTTTCTCTTATTTTTTTATTTTTATTTATTTGCAGGCGGGTAATTCATGTCCACACCCTTCTCTTTCAGTTATCTTTTCTTCTTATCAATTTTTTCCATAATTTCTCCATTTTTTTTCTTACATTTAATACACTTAATCTTTATTGTATATTTTTATATATCTAAGAATTCGAGCTTTATGATTCGTTCTTCGTGCTCGCTCTGCTGAGAATTTGCTTCGGATGTAAATCTTTAATTCACTCAACTGAGAGAGAGAGAGAGAGAGAGAGAGAGAATGGAATTTGACGAAAACGAAGACCAAGAAGAGGAAATCGGGATTCAGCTGCCGACGAACTATGGGACGACGACGTTGGGGAGCTCCGGGAGGACGAAAATGGGAAGTGGAGGAGAGACGGCGTCGTCGGTGAGGAGAAAAGGCGGCGGGGCCGGCGGGACGTTTAGGTATAGAGAATGCCTGAGGAACCACGCCGTGAGCATCGGCGGTCACGCGTTAGATGGATGCCGCGAGTTCATGGCGGCAGGGGAGACCGGAACCCTAGACGCGCTGAAGTGCGCGGCCTGTAATTGCCACCGCAACTTCCACCGTAAGGAGACGGAGGAGGAGGAGCAGGCCTATCATCACCACCACCACCAGCACCGCCACCACCACGACAATCAATTCGCCACTTTCTACCACGCCGGCACCGCCCATCCAGCAGGATACCTCCACCACGTCACCCCGCCGCCGCATCAACGCCCTCTTGCACTGCCGTCAACTTCCAGAGAAGAAGACGACGCGTCGAATCCCAGTAGCAGCGGCGGTGGGGGTGGCGGCGGGAGCGGCGGCGGCGGTTCCTCAAAAAAGCGGTTCCGGACAAAGTTCAGCCAGGAACAGAAGGACAGGATGCTGGAATTCGCGGAGAGGTTGGGGTGGCGCTTCCAGAAGCACGACGCCGCCGCCGTGCAGCAGTTCTGCGACGAAACCGGGGTGAGGCGGCAAGTTCTCAAGGTTTGGATGCACAACAACAAGCACACCGTGGGTAAAAAACCCTAATCTGCTCTTCGTTTTTCACGTTCTTCTGTTGATCATCGTCAACCCTCAGCATACGAAGAAATGGAAAAAAGTGGAGAATTTGACGTGGGACATTGGAGAGGGACCAGTGAGATGAAATGTGGGGATTGGGGCAGGAAGGAACAATTAACTAGGTACTGTGTTTGTGATCGAGACTTTTAATTTCTAGGGTTCGTTAATTAGTTTTTTTTGTTGTGATCTAATTTGTTCTTGATCTTTCTGATCTTTGATCCGAATTCAATTTAACTGGTGTTTCTTTTTGTAGTTTCCTCGAGCTTATTGAGAGCATCATCTAACTGTAGCCACTTGTTTAAGGGTGTTTATCTAAAATTAGTACTGGTTAATTTGGTGCTTAACCTAGTTTTATAGTAAACTAAGATTTTAAATATATATTTTACGAATTGTATAGGTCGGATCAAAATTTTGACCCCCCCTATATTAATATTTATCATTGTATTAGTCGATGTTCGTTTGATATCAACCAATATCTGTATCGACAACTTAGAACCATGGATTAAGCTGTTCTTGACATCTTTCTAAATTGCACTTTGTGGAGAGATCAGAAATGTAAATCATCATCAACCCATTTGGTTCGTCTTCAACATCCTGGTGGGTTAATACTAATATAGCCGTTAAGATCATCTAACCACCTGAATCTCTCTGTCTCGCTCTCTCTTGATCAATCATCTTATCATCAAGGCTAATCGAGTTAATTCCCACGTCGAATCAGACTCCTTTCGGTCCACCAAATTAAAGCTGTAATTTACTTTACCTCCTCGCCGAATTCTAAATCACTGTAATAAAAGATGTATTCGTATTAGAATCAATAATATGTCTATGTATCAATTGATATTAAATAATATTAATCAATTATATTGATATCAAAATTTCAAAATTTCCGTTCATTATATAATGCAATACGTAACTGTCCATATTTAAAATCTTATCACTCAACCACTCAAAAAAAAACTCTCCCCCCATTGATCTTTTCATTTGCATTCCAGAATCCAGATCTTTTAGAAAGCCGAAGTTGTGGACAGGTGGAGATGGGCGGATGAGGAAGATGAATCAGAAAAGAGTATGACTTGTCTTGGTCTTTTACTGGATTGGAGATGTTAAGTTATGTTTGTTGGGGGTTCAAAATAGACTATTTCCATTTTATTAATTTAATTTTTTTACAGTAAAAATATACATGTTCAGAACAATGATCATATTTGGGGTAAATATGATTTATTAGCTTATAAACAAAATATAAATCACCCAAACGAACCAAATAAATTAAAATTTAAACTCATAAATAAATAAATTAATAAAAAGAATAAGTTAAAAATCATCAAAACATACTAAATTTATTAAAGTAAATAAGTCAAAATAAGTCAAATAAACAAAAAAATTATTCAAATAAATCAAACTTAAACAAAATAATTCATTTATGTTACCCAAATAAATTAAATATTTTAATTTATTTATTTATAAATAAATAAGTAATAAATTACGCACTCAAACAGACCCAATAAAATAAATAACTCATGTTATAAAAAATGGATCCATTTCGAAACTAGTAAAACAAAATAGGACCTCACCGGAGAGACGCTGCTCCCATCAGAAAATGATAGTACGGCGCCATGTGTCTACAGGATTGGCCACCACTGCAGCTGTTCATATTCGTACCTCGTCCACCATTAAATGCTCTCTCTCTCTCTCTCTCTCTCTCTCTCTCTCTCTCTCTCTCTCACACACACACTGGGGGTTTGCTGTTACATTACAGCCACTGATTTTGAGTCTTCTGTTAGGCTTTCTTCATCTTTATAACCCTTCATCATCTCACTTGCAAATGTCTAGTTTCTTTATGAAAATATAAAATTATAGAAGGAAAACTTGAAACAGTCATAATTAAAAATAAATAGATCAAATTCATTTGGATGTGTGATTTTTATACATCTTAATTCTGAAGTGAATTTGGTTCTATAAATTTTGAATTATGAACTAATTTGTGGGTAAATTTTCTAAATTTGTAGAAATGAGTTTTTTTTATCTACTTATTTTGAATTATATTTATGACAGAATTTATTTATAAATCAATTACATAAATTAATTTCACCTGTTAATACAATTATATGTCTACGAAATTTGCAACATAATACCTGTAGATAGGGTTTTAAATCACGATGTCAGAATGCTTATTGGTATAAGTGATACATCATGCATCAACCAATACCGAATAGTATCAAATGATATTGTTAGACAATTTGAAGTGTACCAGAAAGCAAAATAGAAAAATGGAACTACAATAGGAAAACAAACTAAAAGTGCAAAAAATATACAAATTTTGTTATAGAAATTCGATTGAAGTTTGTGTTTGATATAATTTTCTTAAGACAAAAATACCTTCACTAAGTTACTTCTTGTTGGGTAGCTTATAACTCTTTGGATGCAATGCTCTTAACTTGTAGGAGCAGTAGAACAATCCACAAGATTGGGGAATTAGAAGCAGAAGAAGACGAGGAAGAGAGGAGAGGAACTCGAAACTGGATGATGAAAATGGGTAGAGCGTCTGCCTTAAGGTAGACCCACTAGTGTCTGTTCAGACTGGACTGAATAGTCACTAAATTGGTTCGATTTGACGATTAGACCCGCCAATAAAAATGAATAGCTCTTACTCTAACTGTCCATTCTGATTTCAATGGTCAGTAACAGAACAAAATTTTAAAAATTAAAATAAATAAATAAATTTTTTATAGAAAGATAAGAATCTCTTTGATTCACGACTCGTGAATCGAACTCGAGCTGACTCGGCTCGACACGGACGATCGGACGACCAGGTAGCGGCAGCGTGTGTGTGTCTTGGATTCAACCCACCTTTGGGTATATCCTCCTCCAACATAACAAAATTTATGTGGTTCACCTCATACTGGCCTACGTCCACGAGCGAGAGAGAAAATATTTCACTAATGTTGAATGTGCAAGAGTACATCATCCGTTTTCTTTCTCTCTACCAACTAACATCTCAATTTTCTGTCTCATAACCTTAACCCTAGGGCTCCATTAGTGTCCTATTTATAGGTACACACGTAAAAACCCTAAAGTCCACGAACCCATATTATTATAATCCTATATATAATTTGTAGTGAGCTTCTAATTCAACCCCAATCCAATTACATATTGACCAAAAATAATATAATAAACATGAGCCCAATAGAATACAAGACACAGCTCAATAATTTTCACCTTAACTTGAATTTTACAAACCACCTTGATGATAATCAGTGTTGATGTTGATTCTGCCATTGTCGTCGTCGAACTGTTACACCCAAACAGTATGGCCCACACCTCTATATGGACGTGCCCGCACCACAACCCGAGTACCCTACAAAACTCACTACTTTATAAAAGAATGTGGCCCATCCCTTTCCCTTTGTGCACATAACTAGAGAAATCACTGTCACTAACCAAATCAAGAGCAAATGAGACTCACTTCTATTGAGGTGTATATCTATTCGTCGCGTCTGTCATATTAGTCTTGTTACCTGGTGCTTTCCTATGAACATCCAGCAACTGCTACTCTTGCATCTTGCCAGCATTCTGCACACCGTCTGATTTGCTCACCTGCGCACTTGTACTACCTCATCGCTTCTGCGTACCCCTGCGCCTATTTTGTGTATTTTTTTGCAACTGTTGTTCACCTTGATCACCCTTACACTTTTTTCGTATATGTCGTCTATCTATACTACTCATCTAATGTCTAGCAGTAGCTCTACCCGTCACAACATTCCCTATGAGCTTATATAGATTGTCAATCATCTGTTCCTGCAGTACATCCATGTTTTCCTTTGAAATTCAAAGAACTCTACTTCCGGATAAGAACCCACAACCTCTCGAATTCAGCATTCCCAAAAAAATTAAATTCTTCCTTAGATTCGGCACATGTCTAACCACAATCAAGATCAAAATGGTCCCATCAAGCCTGCAAAACTGTAATGTCCCTATACCGATAACTCTACCCACTGTATTGTTAGCTATCTTGACAGTACCCACATCGCATGCCTGATACGTATCAAAATACTTTCTGACCGCACACATGTGGAACGAACATCTATAATCAAATATCTAATCTGATTTGCTCATACCTGAAGTAACTTTGAGCACTTTTAATTCTTCATAATTGGACCCCTCTGTAACTACTGTTTTAGATGATTGTTCTTTTTCCTTGTCTGTCTTGTACTTCAGATAATTTCTCTTTAGATGACCTTCATTGTCACAATAGTAGCGCTTCCCTTTGTAACTTATCGACTTGCAACGACCTTTCTTCTTGGACCCCTCATGCCTCACTGTCGTCCAACCTCTAACTTTTTAACTGCTTGATGCAACCATGATGCCCTCTTCCTGTGATATATCACTCTCTCTTTTCTTCAACATCTTATGAGATACGAGAGCAGCAACAACCTCATCTAATTCAAGGGCATCTTTTTCAAATATCAGTGTAGTCCGTAGATACTCGTATGATGAAGATAAGAAAACCAACAAGAGAATTTCTTTATTCTCATCTTCGATCTTCGCATCGATAAAATCTAATTCCGTCAGTATCCTGTTGAACTCGTCTAAGTGCTCTATAAGATTCGTTTTCTATCATTTGAAGTGCATAAAACTGTTTCTTTAAATATAACCGAGTCGTTAGTGTCTTGAACTTGTATCTACTCTCCAACTTAACCCAGAGTTTTACTAGATCGCTTTAGTTGATGACTTCCCAAAGAATGCTATTACCGATACAACTGAATTGTGCTGTTCGTCAAGTCCCACATCTCATCTCACTCTACATCCTTCATTGTTTTTGAATTTTTTAACTCCTTCCTGAGAGCCTTAATTAGTCATTCGCGCGTTAAAATATATTCTTCATCATTTACTGTTATAAGGTGAAGTCGTTGTAGCTATTAAAAAGTTCAATTACGAAATTCGTATTCTTCAACGCAATTAGATTTGTGTCTAGTAATTCTCACAATCTAAACTCTTCGCAATACTAGATATGTATAATCCTTGTCCCTCAAATCAACTCTGATTGTACTCGATTGTTCCTGATTGTATCCAATTACACTTGATCAATCTTAATCTAAGTCGATCTATCCAATTCAATCAAACAGTACAGAAATTAAAAAATCTAACCGTACAGATGAATTCGCAACGCAAAAATTTTTTAAATAACACCTTCTTCTTTAAGTAATTTGTTATATATCCGAACTAATATAACAAATATAATTTTGAACCATTAATTTAAAACTGCAACCACACTTGATAAAATCCCTTTTGATACCACTAATATGCACCAAACCAAATCCCGAGGTGAATCACTTTTTCAGTGTATCTTTTTTCTTTGACTTCCTTACTTTTCGTTTTCTAAATAAATCAAGATGAAACCAAATCTCCCTATTATCCCAAAAACTTTGGCACGGGAATCCAAATTTGATGCAAATCAAGAAACAACTGTGTTGATAATTGAAAACTGTTGCTGCGGTTTTAAAAAATCTTGATCAAAAATTGTTGCCTTCACTTTTCAATCTTTCCTGGATCAATACCACTGGTAGTCTGTAACAATCAATCTTTGCACGGCGCTAACACTTGCGCCACACCAGTACTGCACCGTTCATTTTTTTTTTTGCAAATTAATTTTTTTTTTCTGATTTATACAATACGAAATAAAAAAAAAATACCTACCTCTGATCACCCACCACGACTTCGAATCATTCATTGTTAGTTCTGATACCACTTGTTGAAATTTTAAACACCAATACCCGAACGTGAACAGAAAAAAAAAATCACGCTCTAAAGCGAACAATAATAAACACCGAAAATTTACGTGGTTCAGTCCACACCAGCCTAAGTCTATAAGTGGGAGAGAAAATATTTCACTAACGTCGAATGTGAAAGAGTACATTACCCGTCTCTCTTCTCTCTATAAAATAACTTCTCAATTTTCTGTCTCACAATCTTAACCCTATGGCTCTATTAATATTCTATTTATAGGTACACACGTGGAAACCCTAAAACTCACGAGCCCATATTATTATAATATTATACATAATTTCTAGTGGGCTCTAAATTCCACCCCAACCCAATTACATTTAGACCCAAAATAATATAATAAATATGAATCGAGTAAAATATAAGACACAACTCAACGTATATTAGTACTTGAGTGTTGGAATTATAAAAAAAAAAAAGAATTAAATAAATTTCATGTTATTTAGCGTTAAAGAGAGAAAATAAGTACGGTGGCAGTTGCGACTCTTATGATTTAAAAAAAATAATCTCTTATGATGCTAGTATTATTTTTAAATTATCTAATCTCGCCACCCCTAATTTTTTTTAGTAAAAAATAAGTAGCCACAAAACTTGCACATTATAGATCAAAATCATTTATCGATCGAAAAAAAAAACAAAATTATTTCTAAAACAATTTTGCATTTGTTATCAGAACGTACTCATGTATTTTATTTTAAATTTGTTTTGCGTCTTGTAAATTTATGTGTTTTATTAGCATAAATCTAAATAGAACTTTGTGTTAATCGCTGTTACAAGAGTTATTAACTTATACTCATTGCGAATTTAAGAAAATATACTTATTTATATATTTTTATTGTTATTTTTTTTATGCCAATAAAAGTTAGAGTTGTATTCCTTTTATATATAAAAAAATTGTTAGTATACATACAACACCTCTAACTTAAAATTATGGATTCGTCTACTACGAGATCAATATTTAAAACTCTTACTACCATAAATAATTTGTAATTTGTTTGATGTGAAAGTACTGATTTCTGTTTTCTGAAGGCGTGTTGCTCTCATCTTTGAATGTTGAACAAGAAGACAAAGCCTCTTGCAGTACTGCTGCAGTTTCCAGTGTTCTTATTCTCACCAAAATAGTCACTTTTCTTCATTTTTTTTCTTTTTTTAAACTACAAAATAGTCTCTATGTGGTTATATTTCCAGTCAATATCTTCTTTTCATAAAGAATCTTGAGAATCTATTTCATCATCTATATATTATACAAAGGTGAGGGAAGGGACAATAATTGATAATGTTGATATTTACTTTATATGACATTAATATTCTCTTCTCTCTCTCTTTCTAATTAGCTTTTTTTTTTTTTTTTTTAATTTCTTCATCTTTATTTTAAGCTGAACTTTTCTATTTATCTCTCATCAAAAATATATTTTCAATATCTTGTATTGAAAATATATTCTTAATATATATGCTTACATATGGTCCCAAAAATTTGTACGTGTGTTGAGAATTGTTGACACAATCCAAGCCAACTCGCTTTGCCTATTTTAGATAATCCCAAACAAATTAGAGAATCGAACTCCTATTTACCGAACTCGTGAAGTCTGATTATGTTTCTTGACTCTCGCAAGATGAAAACATTGTTAGTGCTTTTCGACTAAATTTGACCGGAAAACACTCCGACGCTCAAGTTAATCTCCCTTTTGAGAGTGAAACTAAGCAAAAACTAAAATAAAATATTACGTACCTTGATGCCTGTGGTGTTTACCTTTTTACAGGAGTTAAATGTAAGTGTTTGAGTTTGTGACTCCGCTGCTTATCCCTTATCCCTTGGCTCATAAAGGGTTTTGCCTCATTTCCAAGCAATCCTGGTGCTTTTAGGATACTGTTCCCATCTTATTTGAAAATTTATTGCGGGGATGGTTTCCTTTGGCGATAATTTCGCCCAAGGCTTCTTATCAACATGTGCTGATTTTTCATGAGCTTCCCTTTGTTAGGGTGGCCCGAACTAGTCGTAGGAAGCCCCATTTTGGGTGAGTCGAACTCATTGTGAGTGGATTGTTAGGGCAGCCCAAATGTTATCTGCTCTGGATTGGATTTTAAGCCCATCATCTAATCTATCTCCAACTTCTCCTAGCTCTAACCTTTACTTAGTCGAAAACTGTAGTGAAGGTTTAGAGCTTTGTATTCTTCCTTGGTTAAAATTATTGTTCAGCGAGTGTACTTCTCGTTGGTATTGTCCTTTTACTTCTTCGGTTGGCTCCTTGCTCAATGTTTGGTCATTGTTTAAACGGTTCACCTCTTCGTCTCCTCTTCTGCACTATAGCTGTCTCTTGAGCCTCCAAATGATGACGCGGCGAGCTGGCATTGGAGTGTGGGGCGGCACGTGTCGTCTTGGTAAATCGAAACGTATTTTCAAATGTATGGCGCATTGATTATGCCAAACGTTTGAATTTCTTCTTTTTACAAAAGCTTTCCTTGAGCCTCTTCCTCCATTTTTTTGTTATTGCTATCACTGCCAGAGTTTCTTCGATCCAACGTTTGAATTTTGGGTAAATTACACTGACCACCCCTCTGGTTTTTGACAAAAATACTGACCACCCATGTGGTTTCAAAAATTACACTAACACTCCCTTAGATTTGATTTTAATATCAAATTACTCCAAAAGTTAAAATTTCTGTTTATGTTTAACGAAAACCACCCGGAGCACTCCAAAATCACTATCCCAG
>JAOTRH010466640.1:7358-27615 GCA_034768845.1 Heliamphora exappendiculata | reverse complement strand
GTTGAAAGTTTAATAAAGATGTATTTTCTAGATCCCCGAGCATGTATTTTATGTCGGCGTTGGAAATTCTCCCAACAGATTCCTGACACCAAAGAACAAGTTCTACGAGGTATAACCATCACTTATGTGAAGGTGTTGTGGCTTCACCACGGTATTAAAGAAGCTACGTAGAAGCAGGAGTCGAAAGTCCGTTCGAAGTACCCTGAGTTGTTTGACTCTTGATGCATATGTAATTTCGGGAATAAAATTCCCTAAGAGGAGAAGGTTGTAGGGACTTGGTCCCTTTTAAATTGTAATGACTAAATGAAACCATGCCATGGTATGTTCGATGAAAATGGTTAAGTGTTTAACTGAGTGTAAGAATTAAAATTTAACCTTGGTAATGTTGAATGAAAATAATTATGTGCTTGATAATGCATGAGAATAATTGTTGAGGGTTGTTTGGATGAGCCTTGTGGAGTTTAGCATAAAGTTTGGACCTTGTATATATCTTTTGCCTGGGTTTTTGCCCAGCGTTGGCCGCTCGAGGGGCCAAGGCACCTGCTCGAGCGGGGTGTCGGCAAAGGCAACTTAACTTGCGAGTTTAAAATATTTTGTTCCTCATTCTCTTCATCTCTCCCTCTCTCTAAATGAGAACCTGAGTCCTACGGTCAGATTTGGTGTTCCTTGGAGTATTCCTTGCTCCATTAGAAGTGATTTCTTGCTTCCCTCTCCAGTGAACACCCGTTGGAATCTTCCTTCCTACTACTCAGTTGGATTTTTTCTTGATTGAAACTTGCTATGGTTGGATTCTTATTACTTGATCATCTAAGAGGTAAGAACTATAACTATCCTTAATAATTGTTAGATATGAGTTGTATATTTTGAATAGATATACATAGAAATATTAAAGTTGTGTTTTTTGAACTCTAGGTTAGGGTTTAATGTTAAAGCATGTTAATCTTGAATTTGTAGATGATTTAAGATGGTTCTATCATGTTGGTTGTTGTTAGAGATGAATGGATTAAAAATTGATGAGTTAGGGTATTGGATTGGGTTAAATCTTAAAGAAATTGAGGCTTTGGGGGTTAATGAACTCAAATGACTAAATCAATTTGATTTTTGGCAAATTAGTTGTGGTATTTTCTTATTTGCGCATAAATTCTATGAACATTGATGAAATAGAGAAATAATGAGTTGATAAATTAGAGTTTTGAACAAACCATATAAATTCTTGTGAAATAAAAGAATCGTGAGATGCTTATTGAAGTTTTGAGCTAATTTAACCTGAATGTATATGAAATTGTTATGGTTGGTATACTAAAAACTATGTTTTTAATATTTAATTTTATTTTAATAAAATTAATTTTTATTTTATGAGAATCTTAATGAGCAATGTATGTATATCATTTATTTAATACTATGTATGAATGTCTTTTATTTTGTAAAGTATTTAATATGGTGTGTAGAGTATAACTTGCACATATGAGATCAAATTTTAGATTCTTGTAGAATATAAGTTTTTATGTTCATAGTTTAAATGGAAATGGGCATACCATCGGTACAACTATAGTGCAGAGTTTTAGTAGGTCTGTCTTGCTTATGGGGAACAGATAAAAGCGCCGTCTATTGTTCTGACTCTCTGTGCTAGTACAATTTGTGTGTATTAAACGGGACACATTGAAGTAATTAGTTTTATACTGACTGTATAAATTAATTCACACCCTAAGATTATTATAAATAGTATTTATAATCTTAATTCTGAAATAATTATTAATTTGCGTATATTTAATATTCGTTATTTTGATACATTAGAGGATGCGATCTTATATGGGGTTATATTCCTGGTGAGTTGGATAGCGATATTATTTATATGGTAAATATTAATTATTGACGAAATTCACGTCTCGAAAGATCGGGATTGACGATACCTTTTAAGGAAATTTATAAGTTTTGACCGGACTAAACCCTACAGGTGGATTTGATTATCTAGTGGTCAAATAAGTTAAGCGGAATGGCTTAATAAATTTAAAGATACCGATTAAATTAAATTATCAGTAATTAAATTTAATTGACGGGTATCGAGAATCTTAACATGAGAAGTTGAGTTAAACATTTAATAACATGAGCTCAATACAAGAAGGTCTTGAGATTTTGGTTTTGAGTATAATTACAGTTCTTTAGTGGTGTAAACTGTAATTTAGTATTTTATAAAAATTACAGAAATCGCTATAAAGTTTTCATAATTACAGATACCGCTATGAGGTTTGCTTAATTACGAAAATCACTGGATGGGTATCTGTGTTCCACTTGAAGTATTCGTCAAAATTACTCCACAACTGTTGTACCTTTATAAATATGCGGGTAGGATGAACCAAATTCAAAACTTATTTTCAAGATTAAAACTGATCAGGTTCTACCGGTCTAAGTTTTCGGAAGATTATAATTCACAATATATCCGAAAATCGCGTACGAAAATATAGTAGAAGGTCTAACGGGAGTTTCAACTTAGAATCAAAATCAAAATTGAGAATTTGACCGAAAAATGTATTCTTCTAAATTAACTGTGATTGTACGGATTTTTATTTTTGACCGTTCGACGTCAAAAGTTTTTTCTGGAGCCCGTTTCAGCGTTTACCCATCCAGTTATTTTTATAGAAAAATCGTTTACAAAAATAACGATCTTGGCAATTTTACCTCCAAAAATTAGTATCAGAGCCGTTTTTTTTTTTTTTTTTTCCAATTTATTGGGGCTATGTAGTTTTAGAACTGTGCTAACTTTATTTTGCAGGCGTTCTTATCCCAATTTTATGATAATCATTTGTTTCATGTTTGATTGAATGGTTTTGATAATGATTTTTTAATTTTTTTAATCACGAGGGCGGATTGTGATAGATTAAGTTTTTTTTATAATCGAATGTGAGCCCTCGGGATATAGGTATCGATCTAATAGTTGTATCTATTTTAAAATATCTATTTAGAATATTTTAAGAACTGATTGAATATCCAAGAACACGAATAACAGGTGGCAACACCGGAGGTGGTTTCGAGTTTTTACGGGCTACGGATCGCGGTAAGTTTTTAACGATTTTAAAATAAATTTTTTTCATTGAGTTTTTGCAGTATTTATACATTAAAAACAGCTGCAAAATAAGTCAAAAATAGCGGCAAAAATTGACAAAAACAGCCCACAACCGGCGACTTTGCCGACAGTTGTTCGGGGCTTGTTTTGTTGTTTTTTGGATCATTTTTCAGTCAAATTTTTAAGTAATATTTTAGGCATAAAATAGCATTAAATATACCTTAAAATACTATCTAAAAATCATTAAAAAAAATTGGGCCAAAAGCAGTGCAAAAATAGGTGGGAACTATAATCAGGCGGCGGCGCTGTTCGGGACTATTTTTTAGGGCTTTTCGGAATATTTTCAAGGTGTTCTTCGAAACAATGGGTGGATGGATTTTTGAGCTATTTTTCAAAAAAACAGGAAGCAAAAAAACTACCGAAAAAAGCCCAAATTGGAGCGGCGGCAACTGTTTCGAGTTTCGCCGAAGGCTATTTTTTGGACTATTTTTAAGCCGATTTTTTTACAAAAAAATACTAATTCTCGAGAGTTGTTTTTCAATATAAAAAGCGTCAAAATGGAACATCAAGGTGGCGGCAAAAGTCACCTAAAGCTGGCAACAAAACGTGACCGGCGGCGGTGCATGGTGGCTGGCGGTAGTTCTAATTTTTTGGGGCTATTTTGATAGTTTTTCTGATATGTTTGAAAATCGTAATATGATATACTAGAATATCACAATGTATTAGAAAATTCTGATGCAATTGGGATACAAGAATAAGACAGAAACAAGAATTGATACAGCTTATCTTTAACAGGAGTTTGAAACTCACAAGAGTTTCTATTCGATCATAACATCGAGATATATACATGTCGTATTTAAATATTCAAATCAAATGCGTGGATGATGTATATATGTTTTATTTTCTCTTTTTATTTAATTAATTCAACAATTCAATTTTAATTAAAATATTTTGTAATGAAAAAAATTAAGTTTTTTTAATTAATTAATTTTAATTAAATGAAAGAACTTTAGAAATTTTATTTTTTACAAAATATCACGTTTAAGATGACTTTTCACAAAATTGAATATCTTGAAAATACGTAAAAATTAATTCCAGATTTTGAATTAATTTAATGAAAAAATGTTAGATCTAAAAAAATTATTATTTTTCAAAAAATAAAAGACAAAAAATAAAATAAATAAATATCTTTAATCACTACCTTAGCTGAAAATGGGAAAGAAAAACTGTACATTTATTAAATTTTATTTATTACGCAATAAAACACGAAAAGATATTTTGGCAAATCAAAATCTTTAGAATCGTGTACACGGAAAGATGTTTGATTCTTTCAGATCGTGTAGTTTTTGAAATTAATAAATTTATTTTAATTAAATGAATTTTTATAACCCTCAAAAATATTTTGAAAATCAAAGTGGGAGAGAATTTATTTACAGATAAAATCACGCGGTCTCCATCACCAGTTTGTAGGCGATGTAATTAAATATTGCGTGTTGGCAGTAAGGCTTTTCTCCCAATCGGACAAATTAATGGAGGTAATGCCAATACAAATCTCCTTTATGGATAATTCTAGATAACTGTTAGTGTAGATCACTTCTTCATCTGAAGGGTTCATTGCGAAGCGATTGATTTGAGATTATGTGATAATTAACACTTAACTGTATATAATAGTATCATCTCCATTTGAGTTACTGTTATTATAACTAGACCGAAACTATGCCAGCTATTTAATTTTACTTGGCAGGTTCAATTGCCTATGTAGTAAAATTAATAGGGATTGGCCTGTCTGGACAAACGATAGATAGTAGACGTCCTTCTATCGAGGCATGCTAATCATAGGGTACCAGGCTGCTGGAAAATTTCTTTTAAAATAGTAGAGGGAACCAAATTAAAATAAATTCAAAATTTTGCTCGTCATTATTAACAATTTTTTTAATTATGTAATTTTCAGGATTAAAATGGCTTTCAACCCACTGCTTTAATACTCAAATAAAACAAACTTACGGGACCGAACTATGTTGACTAAAAATAAAACTTGGACATTGTGTTAACTGCCAAGGATTACTAGTTTGTATTAAGTGAGATATGTCCACCGGTACCTAATGTGAGGGCAACTGAACAAAAAATCTAGGCCCATCAGAAATGGTAGAAAACTGATCAGATGGCTCGTTGTTATATTTTGGCTTCAATGTCAAATGCTTTGCAGCATCAGCATTAGTCTATACCCAACATGACATGATTATGAATCTCAAAAAAATATTTGGGGATCAAAATCGTGCTACTAGGCTGATTGTCTTGAAATCTCTAATAAACGTAAACATGGCTGAAGGCACCCCAATTAGGGATCACGTTCTGAAGATGACTAGTCTTTTGAATGAACTAGTGATCCTAGGAGCTGAAATTGACGGAAAAATCCAAGTCAATATCATACTCCAGTCATTGCCTAAAAGTTTTAAACAGTTTTCTCTTAACTATACCATGAACAAGTTCAACTTTTTATTAGCAGAACTTAGCAAAACTTCTTAAAGAACTTCAAGTAAACGAGGGTGTTCTTAGGAAGCTAGGATCTATGTATGTGGCTGAGAAAGGTTCTTCATCTAAGACGAAAGGCAAGAACAAGAAAAAGGTTTAGATACAGGGAGGCACAGCTCCAAAAACAGTTAAGGGACCAACAGCTACTGTGAAGAAATCGAAAGGCAAGTGCTATCACTGTAACCAGTTTGTACATTAGAAAAAGTCGTATCCGATTTTTCTCAATAAGCATAACAAACAAGGTAATTTCTGTTTACTGGTGGTTGAAATATATTTAGTAGTGTTATCTACTAGAATCTGGTGTGTAGATACGGGAGCCACTAATAATGTCTGCAATTCTTAGTATGGGTTTTAGAAAATCATGCGACTCGGTGATGGGAGAATATACTTGCATATGGACAATAATACAAGGGTGGCAGTAGTTACAGTAGGAGATATCACTCTCAGCTTTAGTAGAGATAGGATACTGCTTCTAAAAGATTATCTTTATGTACCTTCGATTAAACGAAATTTAATTTTAGTCTTGAATTTAATAAAGAACAAGTATTCTGATCATTTTAATGACTCTGTCGTTGTGAAAGAAAATAAATATTTTATTTGTTCAGATATATTGGTGGATGATTTGTATGTTGTATCTCCTATCTCTCCTACACTGCAACTAACTAAAACGAATAACACATCTAATTTACCATATAAGAGAAAGTTTCATTCTTTAATGAACCAAACGTTTCTTTGGCACTTACTTGGGTCATACTAATCTAAAAAGGATAAACAGACTGGTAGCAGATGGACCTTGGAGTTCATTATAAGTGGAGGTATTTTCAGTCTATGAATCTTGTTTAGAGGGTAAGATGACCAAAATTTCTTTTTCGACCAAAGGCTATAGAGCTAAAGAACCGTTAAAACTGGTTCATTCTAATGTGTGTGGTCCAATAACAATCCGGGCTAGAGGTGACTTTGAGTACTTTATCAATTTATTGATGACTACTCAAGGTATTGATACATTTACCTGATCTACCGTAAATTTGAATACTTTGAAAAATTCAAAGAATTCAAGGCAGAGACAGAGAAGCGTCTAGATAAAAATATCAAATCACTACAATTCGACTGTGATGGAAAATATTTCTTCGGAGAGTTTAGGAACTACCTGTCATCAGAATGGATTATATCCCAATTGACTGCACCTGACACTCCGCAACAGAATGGTGTAGCAGGAAGAAGGAATATGACTCTTATGGAGATGGTAAGGTCCATGATGAGTTATTCAGGATTACCCGATTCGTTTTGGGGACTAGCATTAGAGACAGCGGCTTATATTTTGAACTTGGTACTTTTTAAGTAAGTACCTTCTACTCCCACAAAGTTATGTACTGGGCGTAAGCCTAATCTAAAACACATTTGAATTTAGGGGTGTCCAGCACATGTGCTGAAAGGGAATGCGGGTAAGTTAGAACCGAGAACAGAAGTCTGTTTCTTTGTGGGGTATCCCAAGGGAACGAAGAGTGGTCTATTTTATAATTCTAAGAATCAGAAGGTCATTGTTAGCACTAATACTCGATTCTCAGAAAAGAATATATTATGGACTACAGGCCTAAAAACAATATTATTTTGGAAAAAGTGAGAAGAAATACCAATAGAACGAAAAAGGAATCACAAGTCACTGATATTCCATTACCTTATCGTAGTGTGAGGACTATCATAACAGGTGCAAATCATGAATAGGGTACTGACGCATAAGGTTTAGATTCTGTACAACGTGTTACTGCTAGTACACTAACACAGATAGTGTCTCGTCGTAGTGGGAGGGTTATTCATCAATCTGATCGATATATAATCTTGGGAGAGTCTTTTGACAGAATCTCGATAGAACTAGATACCGAACCATGTAACTACAATAAATCACTTTAGGATAAAGATGCAAATCTTTAGCAAAAAGCTATGAATTCTGAGATAGAATCTACGTATTCCAATCATGCCTAGGAACTTGTAGAACCACCCGAATGGATAAAACCCATTAAATGCGGATCTTCAAGAGGAAGAGAGGAGTAGACGGAAAGGTGAAAAACTTCAAAGTTAGGCTTGTTGCAAAAGGTTCACTCATAAAGAAGGGATCGATTATGAGAAAACCTTTTCGTCAGAAACCATGCTTAACTCTATCCAGATTCTCTTATATATTGTTGCTCATTTCAATTACGAAATTTGGTAAATGGATGTTAAGACAGCTTTTCTTAACGAAATTCTTAACGAATGTATCTATATGATACAACTAGTCGAATTCATTGTGAAAGACTAGGAGCACATGCTGTGCAAGCTTAACAGATTCATTTATGAACTTAACCAGGCATCAAGGTCTTGCAACATTCGATTTGTTCAAGCCATAAAGTCTTATGATTTTGATCAAAATCTGAATGAGTCCTGTGTGTACAAAAAGCGTGACGGAAGCGTGGTGATTTTTTTAGTACTTTATGTAGACGATGTTTGCTCATCGAAAATGATATAGGGGTATTGTCTACGGTTAAAGTTTTGTTATCTTGGCAGTTCGATATAAAAGGCTTAGGAGAAATCAGTCAAATCCTTAAGATCGAGCTTGTGTGAGATCGAAAACAAAGAATGTTGAGCTTATCACAAGTAAAGTATATTGATAATATCCTTACTCGTTTTAGCATACCAGATTCCAAGAAAGGGTTTCTCCCTTTCTGGCATAGAATCACTCTATCCAACGATCAGTGTCCTAAGACACCTGATGAGATAGAGAAGATGAAGGCGGTTCCTTATGCTTCGATAGTAGAAAGCCTCATGTATACTATGCTTTGCACTAGACTCGACGTCTGCTTTGTCGTTGACATGGTTAGCAGATATTGGTTAAACCAATGGCATGAGTATTGGACTGCGGTAAAAAATATAATCAAGTACCTCAAAAGGACTAAGGATTATATGTTGGTTTACCAGGAAGACATACTAGTACCTTTATGGTACATAGACTCAAATTTTTAGTCTGACAAGAATTTTCACAAGTCTACCTCAAGATATGTGTTTACCTTAGAAGGTGGAGCTATAAGTTAGAAGAGTATCAACTAGTCCTGCATTGCTAATTCCACCATGGAGGCCGACTATGTGGCAGCTTCTCAAGCAGCCAAGGAGACCGTTTGTCTTAGAACTTTCTATTAGATCTAGATGTGGTTCCTTTAGTTCAGTCAGCTATTACACTTTATTGTGACAATAGCGGAGCGATTGCAAATTCGAAAGAGCCAAGAGTCCACATGAAAGAAAAGCGCATTAAGCGTAAGTATCACCTGATACGAGAAATTGTACAGGGGGGTGATATTGTTGTAACCAAGATTGCATCTGGAGACAACCGTACAGATCTTTTTACAAAGAGTTTATTAGCTAATACTTTTGATAGTCATGTAGAGGGCATGGGAGTTAAATGTATAGCAGCATAATTTTGAGTATAAGTGGAAGATTGTTAGGGTTGGTATACTAAAAATCATATTTTTAGTATTTAATTTTATTTTAATAAAATTAATTTTCTATTTTATGAGAATCTTAATGAGTAATGTATGTATATTATTTTTTAATACTATGTATGGATGTCCTTTATTTTGTATAGTATTTAATCTGGTGTGTACAGTACGGCTTATACACAGAAGATTAAATTTTAGGTTCTTACAAGATATAAATTTTTATGTTCATAGTTTAGATGAAAATTGGCATACCATCGGTACGACTGTAGCACAGAATTTTAGTAGGTATGTCTTAGTTACAAAGAACAAATAATAGTGTCGTCTATTTTTTCGACTCTCTGTGCTACGACACTTTGTGTGTAATGAACGGGACACATTGGGGTAATTAATTTTATACTAACTATATAAATTAATTCACGCCCCAATGTTATTATGAATAGTGCTTATTCTCTTAATCCTGAAATAATTATTAATTTGCATATATCTAATATTCGTTGTTTTGATTCATTAGAGAGTACAATCTTTTATGATTCTATATTTTCGGTGAGTTGGATAGCGGTATTGTTTATATGGTGAATATTAATTATTAACAAAATTCACGTCTCAAAAGATCGGAATTGACGATACCCCTTAAGGAAGCTTATAAGTTTTAATCGGGGCAAACCCTGCAGGTAGATTTGATTATCCGGTGGCCAAATAAGTTAAGCAGAAGGGATTAAGGAATTTAAAGATACCGATTAAATTAATTTATCCGTAATTAAATTTAATTGACGGGTATCGAAAATCTTAACGTGAGGATATGAGTTAAGCATTTAAAATAATGAGCTCAATGCAAATTGATCTTGAGATTATGACTTAGAGTGCAGTTACAGTTCTTTAGTGATGTGAATTGTAATTTAATATTTTATAAAAATTATAAAAACAGCTGCAAGGTTTTCATAATTGTAGATACCGTTGTGAGATTTGCTTAATTGCGAAAACCGCTGGATGGGTATCTGTCTTCCATTAAAAGTTTTCGTCATAATTACTTCATTAGTCCTTGCTATAGCCCTATAAATATGCGGGTAGGTAGAATCAAATTCAAAACTTGTCTTCAAGACTAAAACTGATCAGGTTCTGCCGGTACGAGTTCTCGGAGGATTATAGCTAATACTATATCTGAAAATTGCATACGAAAATACAGTAGAAGGTCTGACGGGAGCTTCAACTCGAAATTAAAATCATAGTTGAAGATTTGACTAAAAAAAAGTATTCTTCTAAATTAACTATGGTTGCACGGGTTTTTATTTTTGGCCGTTCGACGTCAAAAGTTTTATTTGGAGCCCATTTCGGCGTTTGTCCGTTCAGTTATTTTTATAGAAAAATTATTTACAAAAATAATGATCATGACAGTTTTGCCTCCAATAGAAATGTGTGAATTTGAGAAATTATTAATGATGTTAACCCTATATGTGTTGGGTGTTGATGAGAGAAACCATATTTGGGTTAGACTAATGTGTGAAATTATGGAATTGATGAAATAAAAAGGAACGATTTTAGATTCTAGGATTGTTTAAGTTGGGCTTGATTAGCTCCTCGATGAAAGACTTGAAACTAATGAAATGATACGAAATAAAAGGAATAAACGATGGGATTGTGTATGAAAACGAATTTAACTTGGTGTAAAAAAAATCGGTTATGTGGACGGGATCTTGTTGAAAATGAAAATTGGTTTTTTTGATAAAACTATGTATTACATTATGCATAACCATCCTCGCATGTCATACATATATTCATTGCTAGTCTATTTTTTACGAGTCTCAACTCATGTTGTATAAACCATTTCAGGTGATAGCAGAAAAAATGTCTTGGGGTAGGAAGAATGGTCGCGGGACCCTTTTTGTAGTTGTTGATAGAATTACATGTTCATTTGTACCATCTTTTGAGGATTAAAGTTGTAAATGTAATTCCTTTTGAATATTTTGGATGATTGTATGTTGGGTTTGAGTAACCCGTAATGTTGAGCCATAAGATCATGAATTCATATTTTGTAAGCATGTGGGGGAGTTGAGCTCGTATTTTGGATGATATTCTTTGGTTTTTAATAAAATATCATGATTTCGAAAGTCAAACTTTCGAGTTTTTGGGTGGATTGAGGCTATCTCATTACCAAATGTATGTTTAACTTCAACTTTGTGCCTATTGGAAAGCATATTTAAATTTGTGAAACTAAGTGTTTTTCCAACACTTAAAATTTTTTTCAAAATTTTAGGTAAAAAACACACTGCCAGTTCATCACTCGAGCAGCGGAGGGTTGGCTCAAGCGGATTCCTACTAGGAAAATTTTTTGGGTCGTTGATATAAAAGGGGTTTTTGATTAGTATCTTTGGGGTACTCTTTAGGATATAAATTGGCCTATTTTGAGAGTCGTTTTACAAGAAAATTTCTTATTTTTACCCTTACCTTTGACAAGAAAATTAAAAGTTTGATTCATTTTCAACAAAGTATCTTCCTTTACAAGCTCTTTTGGTTTAGATTTCTTAAATCGAGTTCTTTTCTTAATAAATCGTGTGTGTTTCTATTGCTACGAGATCGGGGTGTAACATGTAGGAAGTGTAAGTTATTTCTCCCATATTTGAATTGTCATTCATTTTTAATTTCATTTCTTTCCTTTTCTAGTGGGGGAAGAAAATGAAAGAAAATATTGATTTTACGAGAGCTTTTCCTTGATAAGTTGTCATTGAAAAGTGGGATCGTTAGAAAAGAAATTATTTTTTAATAAAAAAGACGGGGTTTAGACATGTCCCAGTGGCAATACAACAATAATTTAGAGTATATTTGAATCAAGAGATAAGGGGATACTGGATTGAATTAAAAAATCATTTGTTTCTACCATTTCAATTTTTTTCTCTCAGGATAAATAATCCCACATTGCATTGTGGTGAGATTATGATTATTTGTGTGATGGATGAATGATTGTTAATTCCTCTATTCATGGTATTGATAAAACATCATCAGATACTGAGAATTCAAAGGTTTAAGAGCAAGAAATAAAAGACGTGTAAGTTACTTCTCCCATGTATGGGTCATTGTTTATTTTTAATTTCATTTCTTTTCCTTTCTAGTGGGGAACAAAATAAAAGAAAATTTTGATTTTATGAGAATTTTCTCTTGGTAAGTTGTCATTGAATTGTGAGCTCACTATAAGAGAAATTGCATTTTAATAAAACTAGATGGGATTTCGATATGCACCACTAGCGAGCCAACCGTCAATTTAGAGCATATTTGGGTCGAGGGGTAAGAGGGTATTGGATTGAATTAGGAAAATACTCAGTTCTCCCTTTTCAGTTTTTGTTTTTCAAGATAAATAATTTCACATTTGTATTGTGGGATTAAGATTAGTAGTTTGATGGATGAAGGATTGATAATCCCTATTCATGGTATTAATAATAACAGGCTTCCCGTTATATTACTAATACTAGACTTCAAATTATTTTTTCTCCTGATCTAATGGTTAAAAATAACTTTATTACTTTTATCCAATTTTTTATCCCACCCTATTTAAACACGAACTAAATTTTTCACTATACACATAACTCATTCCAGAATTATCTAGTACTAAAAGAAATATGTAGAACCCACAATATTATTTATTCCTCTTATTATATCATGTCCCATACATAATAATAATAATAAACAAGTCCTTATAGGTTGTTTGATTGCCTTTGGATGCACTTCTAGACTCTATTTGGCTCGTGATTTAAATTAATTTTTTTAACATTTTTAATTAAAGTTTTTTTAAAAAACCAATTGCCAAAAAATTACATTTTATCTTTGTTCTAATGATTTAAAATTATTTTTTAACTAATTTATTTAATTTAAAGTAAGAAAAAAACAAAAAATGAACTAAAATCGAGTTACACTAGTCTCTAATTAAATATAAAATCTAATTATATTTAGATTTTATGTTAGAAAAAACTTATTATTATTTACATTTTGTCGTTATTTTTTCAAAAATTCGCTTTCTTTTTATATATATCTTGGAAATAAGGAATTTCTTTTCTTGTTTGGCATCTAGCTGGAAAAATTCAATGGCGGATCCAGCATCCCTTCAGTGGGGCATTGTTCCCTCTTAATTTTTCAAATTTATGTTTTTTACTTATGAAAATATTTTTATAAAAAATACTCATTGTAAAATTATGTTTGGGCCTTCCTAAATTCTAAAAGTACTCCTTATTTTTATTTTTTACACAAAGAACTTGTAGTCAGGAATCTTCAAATATTATTTTTTTATAATATTTTAGCTTTGATGTATATGATTTATGTGTCTAATATTTTAATGGTCCTAAAATTAGATTCTTAAATTTATTTTGATTTCTTTTTGTTAAGTTTAAAGTCTTAATTTATTTTAACCAAGGTGGTAGATAATCTAAAATTTTAATAATTTATTTTCTTAGATTTTAAATATTGAATTTTTCAAAGTCAAAGATTAATGATATTTTAGAAAAATTAAATGCTATATAAATACTTTAAAACATTAAAGTTAAAAATATGTCACTCTAAAAAAAAGAGAAGGTAACTAGTTTCAAAATAAAAGGCGCCTTTAGCAACCCAGCTTTAATTCAATTTTTCTTTTTTTTAAGCTTGATAAGTAAAAAGAAAAAAATTGATTGGTTAAAATGGGACTTTAAAAATGAAAAATTGATGAAGAGTCTAATTTATATGTCGTTTACTGTTTTTCTTCCAACATAATATTTTTTAATGAGTAAATTCTATCCTCATAAAAGTTTTAACGCCCAAGGTCTTTTTGAGACAAAAATACCGTAGAATAGATAAATTTATCTGTGTCTTTTCAAAATATGTATAAAGAATACAAATAAATTTATCTGTCTTTTATTGAAAGCACGTGTAAAGAATATATATAAATTTATCTGTACCTTTTCAAAACATGTATAAAGAATATAGATAAATTTATCTATTTACAGGGTATTTTCAGGAGAAATCACGTAATTGGATCTTGTGTATTAAAATTTTTGTTGATAAATTTTGGGTATTAAAATTTATTTTTTTAGATTTTTGAGTGAAATCTCTCTTTAAAAATTAGTAGTACAAATAGAAAATATGATTTTTTGACTGTTATTTTTTAAGATTAGAAGAAAAAAAAGTCTAAAAATATATTTAAGAAATAGTCAAATGAGACCCAAGTTAGTGAAACAAGAAATTAGTGCCCTCTCTGTAAGTCAAATTTCTGAATCCACCATGAGTAACTTTATTCACTCTTTATTATACCAGGAAAATTCGTTACTTTGGTAAGCTTTCTAATTAAGATTATATTTCTTTGATGCATTTAACATGGATTTGTTATTTTTAAAAATAATTCAGCCTTTGGACAAAAAGCTATTTTATTTTATTTTATTGGATTTGTAGACAAAAAGGAGGCCAAATGTTTGAGAGGAGGAGAGAAAGAATTGAACTCAGAAGCCGTCTTGGCAACTGAAGTGCTTGTAATTAAATAGTTTGGCTGAAGCTATTGTTACATTCAAGTTGTTTTCTTTTGTGTTCTGTTTGAATAATTTATCTATCAAACAAATTTAAACTATACAATTGTGATGGTCGTCGCAAAAAAGTTTTATTCTAGTTGCAAATATTGTATAATTTTAATTTTTTATTATTTTTGCGACGCTATAAATCAGTCGGAAGAGGTATTCCTTCCCGTAAAAAATAATTAGCGATGGTTCTTTATTTTTCTTTCTGACGGAAAAGTAGTCGCTAAAAATCTAAATTCTAGGCCTGTTTAGGATAATAGTTTACTTCCTTATTTTCATCAACAAAAACCTTCTATCCTATGGTTAAGTGTTATACTTCTTTTATTCCTCTTATAAAGTCGAGTCAAAAAGTTTTTTAATAAAAAACTATAAAAAAATTTAAAAAATAAAAATAAGCTACAATAAGTCATTAAATTATATTTTGTATTGCTTATTGTTATTCTAAGTGAAATGTTTTCATCTTCTAATTAAATTTTTTTTACTTGTTCAGTCCATGAATCCAAATGATCCAGAAATTCTTTTTTTGTTTTTTTTTTAAGTCAAAAGATTAAAAAAAGACCAAAATGACAACAAAAAAGCAATTTTTTTAAAAACCATTCTAAACGGGACCTTAGTAGTAATTTTGTTGGAAAATTATGTAAAAACATTTTTTAATGTGAATAAAAATTGGTTGAATATGGTAATTTAATAGTTAACATACAAGGGGGTGTCTTTTGGTGGCACTTATTCGGTATGAGTAGGCGTGTCCTTTTATTTCGTAATTATTTTGAATAGTCACAAATTTCTATATATATAGGTGTTCCTTTTTTGGTTTAAGAAATTAAGTTGTTAGATCATGGTTCATAGCTTACATAAAGTCAAAAATCTGTATAAAGAGAATACAAAATATGATTCGGTTTGTCAGGCGCAACGATTGTTGTGCTTCTTTTGTGAGATTCGATTATTGTATCCTGAGATATAGACGTTCGTAACACCGTAAGTACCGTAGTACGAACGAATCTGTCTTAAAAACATAGTATCAAACGTTAGTCTTGATCAACTTTTATTATTAAAATCATACGATCGTAAGTCCAGTTTACGATTTTATTTTATTTTATTTATAACAAATGAACAAAAAAGTATATATTAATTTTTCCAACAGATTTTATATTTGCAGGGATGTGACAGAAACAAATATATGATCCAAATCAGTTTTATGGTAATGTAATGTGTGGAACCCATTAGTCTTTCTGTTTTTAAGTTTGAATAATTGAATTGTAGTAATATTATTTAAGATTAATTGAGTTTTACTCTCATTTATTAAGTATATAAGAGTTTTAGTTTCGCCACATTTTTTGTATTGGTTTTAGTCTCTTTTTTCAAATTTTATAAATTTTCTGTCCATTATGCCCTTTAATATCCAGTTCTTCATTTTCCTTTTAAATTCCTTGATTATAGGATGTAATATTCCCTATAGGAGGTGGTGATATTTTCAGCATTTAATTCACGTGATTATAGGATGCAATCAAATATCATGATATCTTCTATGGTAATGAAAAATTTGCTAGTCCATTTTATTTTTGGAATCAAGTACACTATTATTATTCTGAAATGATATCTTTCATGTTATCTTCCAAATTTTTATGGAAAATTTGCTAGTCTCCTACTGCTCGTTCTCCTCTGTCGGCTCCTCATCCTCCGCTCTGCCATTGCCGTTTCTAAATCAGTTCACGCCGGCCACTTTGCGCCACCGCCTCTGCTTCTTGCCACCATCATTGCTTCTCGCCGGCACAGACCTTTTAAATCTGTCTCTCTCTCCCTCTGATTTGCATGAGGTTTGATCCACCACTATTTCTCTAACATGGTGTTTCTAATTCACCGTCGCCCCTCTTCCTCTTTCTCCTCCACCAACAATATTGATTTTTTTATACATATTTTATATACGATCAGTGTACAACTGATACAATTATCAGTTACATATTCTGTATTAAATACTTTTCAAAGCACTTATCTGTTGAACACTGATACAATTATCAGTTATATATTATTACTAAATACACACAGCTCCCCTAAACCACTTATACATTTTATCAATTTAAAACTATACTATAAGAAGATATTGCAACAGATACTTAATATCGATAAATATATTAGTAGCATATGCGTAGTGACATGGAGTTGGAATATATCGGTAATTTATGTTCTTTATAAAAATATTTTCACTAAACATTGATAAATGTATCAGTTGTCACATTCGGTTGCAATGAATTGAAAAAAATATCAAAACTAATAATTTGTGGATTTAAAAATATATCAGATTTATGTGTATAGTGAAATAGTTTTAAAAATGTATCGTTTATATGTGACTGTGTATTATTTGTATATGTTATGGCGGTGAGTGATTTCGCTCAGCAGAGAGAGAGAGAGAGAGAAAGAGAAAGAGAAGTTGCTTGATTTAAAGAATAAGCTATCTTTGAAAAACCTTTAGAAAAATTTCAAATCATGAGAGATAATATCTTTAATAGGGGCATATAAGACATAATTAAATAATTTTAAATTTGATGGGACCTAATCTATTAAAAAAATATTGGGACTAAATCTAGTACTACTTTCAAAAACAGGACTGAATCCAAAATTTTCCTATTGTTTAGTTCTAGAAATTTATAATTTAATTATTAAAGAAAATTTATATTCCTACTCTACTTTTGTATAAATAAACTCTACATTTTATTTTTAGTATCTAAAATTACACATAACACGCAATTCAATGCAAACAAGAATACAAAATTCGGAGCATAGTCATAAAAAAAGTGTAGTGCTAATAGTATTTTCTTTATTAAATTAGTTTTACGTAATAAATATTTTTATTAATTTTTAAGAGTAACAATAAAAAAAAATTCAATAGTTGGAGCTATTAATATCACTAATGATTTTCATTAGACTCACTTTTAGTTCAAATAAAAAAATAAAGAATTTACATAAATTAAAAAATATACAAAATTAATTATGTTTTTTGGACAATATATATGCACAAATATTAAAAATATTTTTTTGACAAGGATAAAAAATATTAGATTTAAAATAAAAGAAAAGAAAAAAATAATAAATTAAAGCCCAATTCAGATGACGTCCTAATTTGGTAAAAGCTAAGCTCATTTAAGTACAGTGGACGTCTATCTCCTGATTAATTAAAAATGAGATGACCAGACCAGCCTTAATATTTGAGCAAACACCCAAGCTTAGATTCCTGGTCAACCTTTGCTCATTGTCTTCGACTATTACCCACATAGTCTGGTCAGCTATTACCCACATAGTCTGGTCAGCCTTAACGCTGACTAGACTTAGCGTGTGTCTCACATGATGTGAGGCTTTGGTTGAGAAGATACGATTGCACGATTCTAATGGTTTGCATATGGGGTCTTTTCTATGTGTATTAAGAATATGATAAAAGGGGATGTGGCAAAGAAAAAAGGTACGCATTCTAAAATTATTCTAACTACTTTCCTTGCTTGGCCACCACTCCATTAAATACTGACTTGATCGTCGAAGGGGATCCCGTCAAAAAAAGGTGCGCCCTTCCTAACGATTTCTCTACTGCTTTTTAGATTTAGTCTCGGCCATTGAAGATCATCCAGGAAGTGCGCATAATCATTTAACGCTGTCTGTGGGAATTTGTTGAGTTTCAACATTCCTTTTTCTCTAAAGCATCACCAACTAGATGGTCCTAACGAGATCTATGGTGGAAGAGACGAGTCGAGCAAAGTTACCTCCAGTAGTAAGAATGCCAAAAGATTCACAACCAGCCAATCCAGTGAAACAACTTCAACATCTAACTCAAGGAATCTTCTAATTTGTTCAATAGAATCAGGAGCGTTTGTAGCACATTAGAGGGCAAAATGAAGCCCCGCCAATCCTTAAACCCTTAATCCCATAAGAAGAATAGCAAGATGGAGATCGTGATAGTGTGGCCCGTAACTTTCCCTAGGGGGTGGAGGGATTGAAGAAGTCGCAAGTGGAATCAACCCTATTATACCACCAAACTAGAGAGAAGAGCCCAATAACCCGAAAGACAAAGCAGAGCCATATGAGGTTTTAATGACATGGAATGAACAAATTCGTGAGGTAGAGGCTCAAATCAATGATGTAATGCAAGCTATTGGAGTTAAAGCCCTTTCCACTTTGGAAGATCTAGTGCATAAAATCGTATCACCATTTACATAATCTATAATGGCAACTCCCCTCCCTCCAAAGTTCAAAATGCCCCAAATAGACATGTTCGACGGAGCTTCAGACCCTCTGGACCACCTAGACACTTACAAATCCATGATATATCTCCACGCCGTTCCAAATGAAGTGATGTGTAGAGCATTCCCCACCACCCTCAGGGGCCCGGCCAGGATTTGGTTCACTAACTTGAAGACATTGAGACTCATCGCGCGACCTAAACATAAACCCTGACAAAGTTAAAATCTGCCCCCCCCCCCCAATCGGTAGATCAGCTTAAACTCTTTGAATTTGGGGAGTAGGCTTATTCACGACTTCCTAAAGATGAAATTTCTAGCCATCTCCAGAAATTAAGAAAAAATTACTGTTGTAGCCTTTGTTTGCTGAAGGCAATCCGATGACCATGTTGTGCTTGTCACGAACCTAGAGGCTAACGTAACTAGATAAATGCTCCACAGGATTATAGCACCACAGAAATTCACAGAGGATTAGGAAAAATTTCTCCTCGCTGAAGGCCTACCATAAGACCATACTCCCAATAAGAATCCTCCATGCATTAGGGACCAGCTGGCCAGGTGTGATTCCCAAAAATTGGAGGCGTTCCCTCGCGAGTGGGGGTAGGGGGAATCGAACCTCCATTTGAAGGGTCCTCTCAAAGAAGTAGAACTTCCCAGGAAGATTCGAACTGGCCCATTCATTCTGGGTAGGGGCTCTCAAACAGACAAAACTTAGAATTTAAAATTGAAGTCGCAATCGACCAAGGTCCTAGGCTTCAATGGTGGATGATATTCCATCAACAATGAAGGGCACATGACAATGCCCGATGGGCACATGACAATGCCTGATGGTTCGGTGAGGGCAATGAAAAAGAGCCTCTTGCTGGGCATGATCAGAAACAGAGGCCTCCAGCGAGGTCAGTTCCTCCCTTTCCAAGGGAGGTGGGGGAGCAAGTTCGTTGCGACGTAGTCAGTGTTGAACCAAACTCTCGTTTGGAATCTCCATCGATGAACTCTTATCCCTAAGAAAGAAGATCGAGATAGTGATTTGGAGAGGAACCGAAGTCAAAGGTACAGGGCAAGAGACATCAGCCTGTGGGAGAACCTGTACTCGTGAGATATAACTTGCGTTTGGTGTGGTACTCAAGGTCGAAGATGATTCTTTGGTGTTGAGAGCGTACTAAGACATTTTTACCTAACTAGAGGAAGAAAGATTCAATCTCTTCGTTCGAATTGCTGGATAAAACGATTCATCTCCTACCACCAAACATAAGATTTGAAAGCGGTGATAATGAAGATTTCTGGGGTTCTTAGGAAGCGAGAGGCGTACAACCCAAAAATTTAAAACCCTAATTATGGTGACAAGCACAAATGGGGAAAGAAAATCAAATTCGAGAGAAAATCAATCCTATTGTAGAAATCGAAAGAGAATAGATTACCCAATCTTTAGTTCTGAAGCAAGAAATATGGAAGATT
>JAOTRH010466639.1:0-61756 GCA_034768845.1 Heliamphora exappendiculata | reverse complement strand
ATTTGCTAAGCCTTTCATACCAAACTCTTGGTGCTTGCTTTAAACCATAGAGAGCTTTGGTAAGTTTGTAAACATGGCTTGAAAAATCTAGATTTTCAAAGTCAGGAAGTTGTTTCACATAAACTTCATTCGAGATAAAATCATTTAAAAAGGCATTCTTGATATCCATTTGATAGAGTTTGAAAATTTTAAAGCATGCAAAAGCAAGCAACATCCTAATGGCTTCATGCCTAGCCATAGGAGCAAAAGTCTCATAAAAATTGATTCCTTCTTCTTTATTGTAACATTGGGCTAACAATCGAGTTTTGTTCATAAGAACTACTCTATTTTTATTCATTTTTATTGTAACATTGGGCTAACAATCGAGTTTTGTTCATAAGAACTACCCCATTTTGTACCGATAATGGAGTGTTATGTAGGTCTTGGGATTAAATTCCAAACTTTGTTTCTTTCAAATTAGTTTAGCACTTCTTGCATAGCTAAGAACCAAAAAATATCATTTTCGGCTTACTCAAAATATTTTGGTTTAGTCTGAGAAAGAAATGCTAAATTACCATAAATATTATGTAGAGAAGAGCGAGTTTTGATACCTTGAGATGGATACTTATGCTTGAAAAAAAATTTTATTTTGAACTCTCCGAGACAGTTTTGTAAAAGAGGAAAATACTTCACCCTTATGAGCTAAGAATAGCACCCAAGTGTATCTAGTGAAGTCATCTACAATAACAAAGGCGTATCTCTTGCCTTCAGGGCTGAAAGTCCTTGTTGTGCCAAATAAGCCCATGTGCAATAGTTGTAATGGCCTAGAAGTTGAAATCTCATTTTTAAAATGAAAAAAACTTCTAATTTGTTTGCCTTGTTGACATACATCACACACTGTCTTTTTCAAATTTGATTTCGGGTAACCCAATCACCAATTCTTTGTTTAAAAATTTAGAAATTAAGTTCATGTGTGCATGTCCAAGCCTTCTATGCCATAACCAACTATTATCACTCAAGGCGGCTAAGCACTTGGTGTCATTCTTAGAAAGATCATTTAGAGTAAATGTATAAATATTTTCATGTCTTTGACCTTCAAGAATAACTTTGGTATTGGTTGAATCTTCAATAACACACTTTGCATGATCAAGCACAACTTTGTAGCATTTGTCACAAAGTTAGCTTATACTAAGAAGGTTATGTTTCAAACCATCAACAAGCAAAATATTTTCAATAGAAGGAGAATGAATTTTACCAATGTAACCAATTCTTATGATTTTTCCTTTGCTATTGTCTCCAAAAGTCACAAATCTGCCATCTTTTGGTTTGAGAGATGCAAATATCGATTTGTCGCCTATCATTTCCCTTGAGCAAGCACTATCGAGATACCACATCCCATCCTTGAATGAGGATATGAGACATACCTGCAAGGAGAATCGAGTTTTGATTTTTGGTACCTAAATTTTCTTGGGTCCTTTGATGTTAGTTCCTTGAGGATGTGCTCCTTTAGGAACTCAAGCCTTTTTGACATAAACATTAGGAGATTTTCTGTATGGGCAGTGTGTGACAACGTGTACGTTTTTATAACAGTTAAAATATATGGCATTTGAGTGATTTGATGATACTTTGACAAAAATGTTGCTTAAGAATTTTTGTTTCTTCTTGGACTTATAACCAATTCCAACTTTGTCAAAAATACTTTTTTGTATGCCAAGATGTTTATCCAAGTTGTTCTTTCCTTGAGTGAACTTGTAAATAGTTTTTGTAAGATCCTCAACCCTTTCACTCAAAACTTTATTCTCCTCTTTTAAAATAGAAACTTGTTTTAGTAAGACATATTTTTTATTTTTCAAAGTTTCAGTTTCAGTTGGAGAGGAAAGAACTAATTTTTTCAAAATATAGTTCTTTGCACTCATTTTTCTTAATTCATCATGTAAATATTTAAAAGCACTTCGCAATTCATCTAAAGAAAAGGGGTAAGGTGTTACCTCATCATCTTCTTTGGCCATAAGGCATAGATTGACAATTTTATTTTCTTTCTTTTCATCTTTAGAGCTGCTGTTATCGCTTTTGCCCCAAGCAGCTATCATGGCTTTCTTGAAACTCTTTTTGAATTGCTTCTTGAGTTCAGGACATTCAGCTTTGACATGCCCAGGTTTTTTGCATTCGTAGCAGATTATTTCATCATTCTTGTGTTCTGATTTGAATCTGCTGGAATCACCTTTAGACTTGTTTGGCTCTCCCTTATAACCTTCCTTCTTGAAAAATTTCCTTCCTCATTGTTTCTTATTTTTAAGAAACTTCTTAAACTTCTTTGTGATGAGCCATGTCTTTATTCTCATCACTGGAGGACTCTTCTTCAGATTCTTCATCATGAGTTGAAGACTTGAAGGCAATGCCTTTCTTCTTCTTTTTTTGTCTTTCTCACCATCCATCTTAATGTTCATCTCATGGGTTATGAGAGAACCAAGAAGTTCTTCTAGGCTGAGCTTATTCAGGTCCTTGGGTTCTCATATAGCCATGACCTTTGCTTCCCAACTCTTAGGCATGACCTAAGAATTTTTCTTACCATATCTGCATTAGAATAAATCTTACCAAGAGATTTCAGTTCATTTATAATATCAGTGAAGCAAGTAAACATATCAAAAAAATTTTAATCATGTTTCATTTTGAATAATTCATAATTATGAACAAGCAGACTAATTTTTGATTCTTTTACTTGATTGGTACCCTCATGGGTAACTTCGAGTCTATCCTAAATTTCTTTGGCAGTGTCACAAGTCGAGATCCTATTGAACTCGTTTGGGTCAAGTGAGCAGTACAGGAGATTCATGATTTTAGTATTTTTTGTATCTTCCTTATGTCGGTTTCAGTCCATTCGACCTCTGGTTTTGGGACAGCAGTCCCTTCAACAGTTTTGGTAGGTCTTTTGGATCTATTTATAATAACATGCCAAAGGTCGTAATCTAGAGCTTTAATATAGATTCTCATTCTAGCCTTCCAATAGTTATAATTTGTTCCATTGAACAAGGAAGGTCTATTGGTCGATGGTTCTTCGGATTGGATAGGTCCGATGCTAGTGGTTGTCATATAAAACTTTTAGACTGTTAAGTCACAGACAAGAGCCCAGGCTCTGATACCAATTGTTAGTTCTATGCAACCAGAGAGGGGGGTGAATTGGGTCTTTAAAAAAATAACAATTTAAAAACTTTTTTCAAAAACCTTTTAAATTTACAAATAAATAAAGCAAGATAAGCAAATATTGAAGCAATGCAAATATTAAAAGTTGAGGGATAAAGAAATAGAATCGGACGCTAGAGATTTATAGTGGTTCGGCTTTATCCTAATCTACATTCACTCCTCAAGATCTCTCATGAGTATTTTTACTATTCAGAATATTTCACGGGCGTATTCCAAGCCTTTACAATCTTCAAGATCTCGCTTGAATGATCTGAATGTTTACGGGTACATTCGTAAGCCTATTTTAGCTTCAAGAAGATCCCTATGAAAACAAGTTCCTATTTTCTTCTAATATCTCTTGAACTCTTCTTTGATGAGTTTCATTCACTCACTCAAATGATAAAATGTGACTCACCATTGATTACAATAAATGAAGAGTATTAATGAAGAACACTCACTCTATTTACATAGAAGATCTACAATAAATAAGAAGGTAAACAGAGCTGCGAAACAAGAGCTGGAGATTTTACAATAAATGACAGTGTGAGAGTAATGAGATTTGATTCAAGAAATAGAACAGTAAATGTGAGTCTCCAGTTGGATTAAATGTTGAGAAGTTAATCCTTATATAGGCTCTTGCGTTTTTATGACCGTTGAAGGTAGGTGAGAGCAATAAATATAAAAAATTCAGCCGTTGAGATATGTCATGATTTGAATTTTCGTCGCCGGTGTCGACACAAATACCTTTGGTGTCGACACAAAGTGTCTAGGGTAGGGTTCTTCAAGTAGTTGGGTCGACACGAATTTTTCGTGGGGTCGACACAATTTCTACATTCTACCTTCCAACATTTTGGTGTGGACACATTTGAATCTGGTGTCGACTCTTTTGAAACTCCGGAGGGACCATTTGTGTCGACTCAACTTGCCTTTGGTGTCGAAACTAAAATTCTACAGGAAGCCTTTGTTCTTTTGTATTGACATTTTTAGTCTTGGGGTCGACACCAACATTCTGCAGGCAGGCTCGGGACTTTTGGGTCGACACATTTGGACTTGGGGTCGACACAAAAAATCTGCAGGAGACCTCGGTAGTTTTGTGTCGACACAACTTCTATTTGTGTCGAACCAAACTTCTGGATACCAAAAGTGATGATTTGTGTCGACTCAAATTGAGTTCTAAGAGCTTCGGCTTTTTTGTGTTGGCACAAAACTTGTTTGTGTCGACACTAAAACTTTGATACCAGAAGATCAACTTGTAAAACAGTTAGTGTGTCAAACTATTTGATCAAAGAGTGTTGGCACACTTGATAATCTTCAAGTATACTTTGCCTTAAAAGTATTTGACATAATTTTTAATTAAAATTAACACAAAATATTCTTATTTAAGAATGCTTAAGTGTTTGAACCTTTTTGAGATATAAGTCATTTTTTTGGCTAAAATGTCAAATTTAATTGTTCAAAACGTGTTAATACTTTCATTTTAAAAATATAAAATATTATTTATTTAAATCCATTTATTCTTAAAAAATAAATTATAAAAATCATCAAAATCAAAATAAAAAGCCCTTGGGCTAACAAAATGAAAACACGTTGAGCACATATATATTTCATAAAAGGAAAAAACTGAGTCTTACAACTCTCCCCCGTTTAGGAATTTCGTCCCCGAAAATTCACTGCAAGGCTATAAGGCAAATAACTTTGGGTATCTAGGACGGATACCAGACTTAACTCCCAAGTCACTTCTTCAACCCTGTGATGAAGCCAAAGGATCTTAACATATGTGATAGTTCTTCCCCATAACACTTACTCCTTTGTATCTAGAATCTTTACTAGGTGTTCCTCATACGTAACATCCTTATGGATTTGCAATTCAGCCCAATCCAGCACATGTGATGGGTCAGGCTCATACTTATGCAACATGAAAATATGAAACATGTTGTGTACAAATGCCAACTGAGGAGGTAAGGCCAAACGGAATGCTATCTCTCCAACCCTGTCAAGGATCTCAAAAGGTCCGATGAAACGCGGTGATAGCTTCCCGCTACGGCAAAATCTCATCAATCCTCTGCGTGGCGAAACCTTTAGAAATACATGGTCTCCCACCGCAAACGCTAAAGGTCTTCTCCTCTTATTAGCATAACTCTTCTGGCGACTCTGGGCAATTTCCAGGCGTTGGCAAATCACAACAACCTTCTCTGTCGTCTCCCGTACTAAGTCGGGTCCTAAAACTGCAGTTCCCCCACATCTGTCCAACATACTAGTGATCTACACGATCTACCATACAAAGCCTCATACGGTGTGATCCCAATGCTAGACTGATAGCTGTTGTTGTATGCAAACTCTACCAAAGGTAGATGATCCTCCCAAGAACCCTGAAAGTTAAGTATACAGGCGCTCAGCTTATCCTCTAAAATTTGTATGGTTCTTTTCGATTGATCGTTTTTCTGAGGGTGAAAAATTGTACTGAAGGTCAAGCTCGTTCTCAAGGCTACCTGAAGACTCTACCAAAAGCGTGATGTAAAGCGCGGATCTCGATTGGATACAATGGTCACTGGTACTCCGTGCAGGGAGACTATCTCCTGAATATATAATCTACTGAATCTGTTTACCGGGTCCTTCACACGAATGGGAAGAAAGTGTGTGGACTTTGTCAATCTATCAACCACCACCAAAACAGCATCGTGCCCCTTAGATGATCTAGGAAGTCCTGTTACAAAATCCATCGTGAAGTTCTCCCACTTCCACTCTGATATCGACAAAGGCTGCAATAATCCTACTGGTCTCTGATGTTTCGTCTTGACCTGCTGACAAGTAAGGCGCCGAGAAACAAACCGAACAACATCTCTCCTTATACCCGTCCAACAGAACTAACAGCATAAGTCATGATACATCTTCATGCCACCGGGGTGCACTGTAAGACGCGAATGATGGAAAGCATGTAAACCTCAGTACGGCACGACTCTGGTGTAAACAATCTCCTAGTCAATCTCAGACTCAGATCGGGGCTCACAACCCATCCTTTCGTATCCTTCTCATTAGTAATACGGTCCCGTATCATCTGGGCCTCCTGATCTGTTTGCGGAACCTCCAATACTCCTGTAATCTGTGTAGGCTGTGTAGCTACTGAGAATAAAGTTGCATCCCTCGTTGTCTCCCTGAGATAAAGATCAAATTTGTCGGCATCTCTAAGCATGTCCCATTCTCGTATAGTCAAAGAAGCTAAAGAACTATGAGATCTCCTACTGAGGGCGTCAGCCACCACATTGGCCTTTCCTGGGTGATACTGCAAGTCAAAGTCGTAATCCTCCAACAACTCCATCCATCGTCATTGGCATAAGTTTAAATATTTCTGCGAAAATAAGTATTTTAAGCTCTTGTGATCGGAGAAAACCTCAAAATTCTCACCATAAAGATAATGTCGCCATGTCTTCTAGGCAAAGACCACGGCCGCCAACTCTAGGTCCTATGTCGGGTAGTTCTTCTCGTGGGTTTTCAACTGTCGAGATCCATAAGCTACAACTTTTCCTCCCTACATCAAAACACACCCAAGACCATCAAGGGATGTGTCACAGTACACTGCATAGCCCAAACCATGCTCTAGAATAATCAATATCGGTGCTCTGGTCAATCTCATCTTTAACTCCTGGAAGGCCGACTCACAGGATTCATTCCATACAAACATAACTCCTTTTCGTGTCAGACGCGTCATCGGTGCTGCAAGCCTAGCAAAATCCTTCACAAACCGTCTGTAGTAACTTACTAAACCCAGGAAGCTGCGAATCTCAAAGACGTCCTTCGGCCATTCCCAATCCATCACTGCCTTGGTCTTTGAAGAATCCACAGGCACAACATCCTTCAACACCACGTACCCCAGAAATCTCACCACCGACATCTAAAGCTCACACTAATCGAACTTCGTGTATAAGCGATGCTCTCTCAAAAGTTGTAGAACGATGCGCAGGTGCTCCTCATGTGCCTTTCTCGTGGGTGAATAAACAAAGATATCATTCACGAACACAACTACGAAACTGTCTAAATATCGATGGAAGATACGGTTCATCAGACCCATAAAAGTTACAGGGGCATTCGTCATACCAAACGGCATAACTAGAAACTTATAATGACCATAGCGAGTCCGGAAGGTGGTCTTCGCTATATCCTTGTCCCTAATCCTCAGCTGATGGTATCCAAATCTCAAGTCAATCTTCGAAAAGCAAGTCGACCCCTTTAGCTGATCAAACAAGTCATCTATTCTCGGCCTGGGATACTTGTTCTTCACTGTCACCTGGTTCAACTTCCGATAGTGTATACATAACCTCAAGGATCTATCATTTTTCTTCACAAAAAAGCTGGAGCTCCCCACGGTGACATACTCGGACGTACAAACCCTTTGTCAAGCAACTCCCCAAGCTGTATCTTGAGTTCTCGTAACTCAACTGGTGCAAACCGATAGGATGGCATAGAAATGGGAGTAGTTCTCGGCATTAAGTCAAGGGAAAACTCCACCTCACGGATCGATGGAAACTCAAATAGATCGTCTGGAAAGACGTCTAGATAATCACAAACCACATGGGGCAACTCCCTTCGAACCTCAATCGTCTCTTCCAACCTGAGAGCTGAAAAGAGGAAACCTAATTTCCCTCGACTTCGAGCAACGTCGGGCACAGACAGTAAACCCTCATCCCGATCGTCCCTAAATTAGAAACAATCACCCTGCGGTGTGCATATAGATACCCTCCGTTGGTCACAATCGATGAAGGTACGATTGGTGGTTAACCAATCCATCCCTAGAATGACATCGAACGTGGTCATGTCTAGAATGATAAAGTCAAACTCTAAGCAACGACCCGCGATGCCCAACTCACAGGACCTATACACCTCACTCAACACCACATTCCCACTGATCGGGGTCTCTACGCTCAACGCACTACCCAACGAATATATCACCAACCTCAATGCGGATGCACAAGCAAAAGAAATAAAGGAATGCGATGCTCTTGTGTTGATGAGGACACTGGTGTAGCTGTAGCGTCGACCACGACTGGTGCTTTGGAAGCACTGGAATCAGCAAGAACATAAGCTCTGCCATACGGTGCTCTAGCCTGCCCATTGTAACCTTGGGCCGTCGTTTGCCTCACAGACTGTGCTGAAGCGCCTCCCTCTGCAAACCTCGATGTCTGTGTCCTAGGCTGCTGATACGTCTGTCATCCCTATCCAGGTAGAATAGCTGGTGCTCCTATCGCGCTCTGAACATTCCCCCCTCAGGGACAGTACTTGCGAACATGCCCCAACTGGCCATACCCATAACATATTGGTGGCTCTCTCCCTTGTGATTGCTACTGCGACGGAACAAGTGCTAAACTCTGACCCTGACCCCTCTGCGGGCACTCAAATGAATGATGCCCTAGCTGTTTGCAACGATAACAAGTGAACTCTCTCTGTCTCGGCCCTCCTGTAGAGGCCACTGAAGGTGTGGGTGTTGAAAACTGTGACTGATACAATCCCATAGAATGGGAACTCGGTCTAGACGACTGCTGGTGCTTTTTCTCGCGCCCGTGGAATTGTGCATCTCCACCGCCCTGCTGACTCCTACTCTCCCTAACTCTGCGGCTCTCTTCCAGTGAGTTCTCTACTTGGACGGCGGCTTCCACCATCTCGATATAAACACACAAACCCAGTGTTGCAATTCTATCCTTGATGGCGGGCCGAAGACCCCTTTCAAACCTTTTTGTTCGCAACTCCTCTGTTGACACCATCTCAGCTACAAACCGCGACAAATTTGCCAACTTGGCCTCATACTGGACCACAGTAAGGTTCCTCTGAATAAGAGAGAAGAACTCCTCTCGGCACGTATCTCTCGAAGAACTCAGGAAATACTTCTCCAAAAATGCCCTAGTAAAAGAGGCCCATGTACCATCCACTATGGTTTTAGCAAACTTCCACCACTCCATTGCATCCTCCCAAAGTTGGAACGTTGCCAACTTTACACGCAAAATATCCTCCTCGATTTCCAAGGTATCAAAAATCATCGTGGTTAGCTCTAACCACTCAGTAGCAGCCTTAGGGTTCGATTTCCCAGAAATGGTTGGCGGATCCAAACGCTGGAATTCCCTCATTGCAACAGAGGCCCTTGGATTAGGAGCCCTCACTCCAGCCCTTGCTGCCTCAGCCATTGCTCTCATGGTAGCCAGCATCTCCTGTACAACATCAGCACCACCCACTCATTCTTGTGGGGCATGAACGTCCCCCTCTTCTGGAACTTGAACATATACATGACCTCGGCCACGACCCCTGCCACATCCCCGTCCTCGTCCGGACATAATTCTACAGAGGCAATATAACAAAATAAGCTCTCATGCAACACGTTATTACGAACATAAATATGGTACACATAATCGTGCTAAACACATAGCAACGTAAGATTATGTAAACACACCTCACATACTAAGGAGAACCAATAAGATGAACGCACCAATTTAGGTAACCTATTCAGATTCCTTGCTAGAAAACACATCGGCCAAACGAGTTTTTAACTTGACTTTCAAATTCGTTAATCCAAACGCCCTAAGGCAAGACTAATTAGTCCTTAGGTTCAACCTCCATACTCACATATACACCAATTATCATACTCAACAAGCTATTAGCATGTCATAAAAATGCGTAAATACATGCAAGCAAGCACGCGCAATCATCCTCACCAGGTGATGTAACCATTTTTCATAGTTCTTAGGTATTCGAATCCAGAGCTTTGATACCAAGTTATCACGCCCCAAAATCCAGGGTCACATGAAAAGTCCACATAACACCAATTTTATAAAAATGGGATTTTTTCACAATCAAATGCAGCTTTGACAATTAAAAGAAAGCGGGAACCCAAGGTTTCTCTCTCATAAGTAGAAGATATAGAGTTCCACCATGCATACAATATATCGCCTTATGGCGTACAAAACAAGCCTTCAAGAACAGGCTTACAATAGAAAAACTAAATACAATCTTCCATCATCCGTCACCAAGGACGCCACTAAATCTACTCCTCTAGTGCATCAACCTCATTCCTTGAAAAAGGTTTGACAAATCTCATAACGTGAGCCAAAGCTCAATAGAAACTGACAATAGAGTCGTAAAGCAGGTTATGCAATTATATAACATAAAGTTAACTCAATCACATGAACCTCAAAGATTTTCCGTCTTAAAAACCACAAGTTTTCCCAGCAAGCCAACACAAGCCTCAAAATAGTTTTCCTTTAGAAAACTCAAGTTAATCAATGCGCACACACGCACGCACGCACACAAATCACATTCATGTGATCCTACCAACTCGCGGTCAAAATAAGGCACCGCTGCCGTACAGGCATATAGATCCTGTCACATTACTACCACCCAGCCACATGAGACCCGTGAAGTAACTAGATGCCCTATACTTCCGACACGACCTGCTTACTTTCCCGGTTCACTAGTCGGCGGGCAGAGACACCCAATTCTGTGTAGTATTTCAGTCTTTCACTATAGAGCAACTCGTGTCCAAACTTACTAGATCCAAAGATCTCTGCTCGGTCCTTTTTCATTATCACTCTTAAATCATTTTTGCGTGAATCCAACCCAAACGGTTCCTCTCACCAAACCCACACAACACTGCGAGTCCAACCCCGAAGGTTCCTCTCCCCACAACATGTAATAAACCAAGAAAAGCTCAAAACATGCTTTTTATTCAAACAAAACATGGTTTATACATAAAACATAGCATTTAAAGAATTTTTAACCAGTGAAAGCGGATACAACTACACGTAGCATCTTTTAAAGACAACATAATCTAGGATCCTATCTCGGTGAGATAAAAACTCGACACCTCGATCAACGTGCAAACACGAACTTCGTCGAAACGAGATTTTGTTCAGATGAAAGTGGAGCCCATAGCGTGGATAAGAAGGATCCACTAACAGAACGTCGAAAACCAAGCCCAGGGCCCACAAAAGTCTAGAGAGAAGGAGGAGAAAAAGAAACTTAGCCTTAAAGAAAAGTTTTTCAAATTATCTAATCCAAGCTAGATATTTATAGCCTCAGCCATGCCTAGGGGGGCCAGTTGACTGGACCCTCAAGATCAGTCAACTGGAAAGCTTCTGAAAAAGCTTAAAACTCAAAACAGCCAAGGGTCAGTCGACTGAAAACCTTCTGCAAAACATCAAAGTGTACCAGTGGCCAGGTCAGCCAACTGGACCTCACATGTCAGTCGACTGGACTCTTTTAGCAACTGAAAAACACTTAAACGGAACTCGAGAAAGCATAAAACACAAACGTACATGCTATTCTACGTCGTTAAAGCATAGATCATTTATCGATGGTGTACATAAGTTAAAACGAAAACACGTTGAGCACGTATATATTTCATAAAAGGAAAGACGGAGTCTTACTTGTATCATTTCTTTAATGTTATGCATGGATGTCTGATATTCTATATAGTATTTAATCTGGTGTGTAGAGTACAGCTAGCACACAAAAGGTCAGATCTTAAGTTATTGCAAAATATAAATTTTTTGTTCACAGTTTAGATAAAAATGGACATACTATCGGTATGACTGTACTACAGAGTTTTAGTTGGCCTGTCTTGGTTACGAGAAACAGATAATAGTGTCGTCTATTGTTCAGACTTTTTGTGTAAGTACACTTTGTTTGTATTGAACGGGACATTTGGAGTAATTAATTTTATACTGATTATATAAATTAATTCACACCCTAAGATTATTATGAATAGTGCTTATTATTTTAATCCTAAAATAATCATTAATTTGCGTATATTTAATATTTGTTGTTTTGATTCATTAGAGGGTGTGATCTTATACGGGTCTATATTCCCGGTGAGTTGGATAGCGGTATTATTTATATGGCGAATATTAATTATTGGCGAAATTCAAGTCTCGAAAGATCAAGATTGACGATACGCCCTTAAGAAAGCTCATTGCTATATGGTCTTGAGATTATGGGTTAGAGTGCAATTATAATTTTTTAATGGTGTGAACTGTAATTCAGTATTTTATGGAAATTATAGAAATTACTAATGGTTTTTCATAATTATTGATACCGCAATGAGGTTTTCATAATTACAGAAACTGCTGATACATGTCTGTGTTTCATTGGAAGTTTTACTCATAATTACTCCTTAGGTCCCTGCTGTAGCCCTATATATATGCGGGTAGGCTGAACCAGTTTCATAACTTGTCTTCTAACACTAAAGCTGTATTGGTTCTGCCGGTATGAATTTTTGAAGGATTATAGTCCACACTACGTTCGAGGATCTTTCCAGTTTTACAGGAGCTTCAACTCGGATTCAAATCATAGTTGAATATTCGATCGGTAAAAAGGTATTCTGCTAAATTAATTTTGGATGCATGGATTTTATTTTGATTGTTCATTATTAAAAGTTTTATTTGGAGCCCGTTTTGGTGATCGCCCGTCTAGTTAATTTTGTTTTCGTTAATCATTTGCAAAAATAATGATCTTGACAGTTTTACCTCCAACAATTGCTATCAGAGCCATTTTATTTTTTTATTTTTGGTTATTGGGGCCGAGTAGTTTTAGAACTGTTGCTAATTTTATTTTACAGGTATTTTAATCCTGATTTTATGATCGTCATTTATTTTTTCATGTTTGATTGAATGGTGTGAATGATGATTATTTTTTTAATCACGGGGGTTGACTGTGATAGATTGAATATGAGCCTTGGGAACATAGGATCGATGTAATAACAAGTTTTATATTTTTAAATATCTATTTATATTGTTTAAGGATAGGTTGAACATGTCAAAGAATACGATGAACGGAGGAGGCACCGGCGGTGGATCGAGTTTTAACGGGCCACAGATCGCGGTAAGTTTTTAATAGTTTTAAATAATTATTTTTGATGAATTTTTCTACAGTATTTGTGTATAAAAAACAGCATAAAAAAGAAGTTAAAAATAGCAAGAAAACTCACAAAAATAGCTCGGCTCCGGTGGCTTTGCCAGCGACGATTTTTATGATATTTTGTGCCATTTTTGGGACTATTTTTTGGAAATTTTTTTAAACTTAAAATAGCAGTAAAATATACCTGAAAATACTGTCAAAAATTAGAAAACAAACTAGGCCAAACAGTGCATTAAAAAGAAAAAAGACTACAGCGATTTTTTCTAGCGGTGATGGCACTATAACATCAGCTTTCAGGCAGTTTTTCGATAGTTTTCTAAGCTATTTTTGCGTAGATTTTTAGATAAAAAGACTTTAATTTTCAAGAGCTTTCAAATGATATAACATACGTTGAAAACGGAGTTCGAATGAGGTCGGAACGGCCTCGAAAAGTTGGCGGTTAATGCTGGCAGCGCTGGGTGCGGTTAAAGCAGCTTTGGGTAGTGTTTTGACAGTTTTTGGGCTATTTTTTAGCAATTTTTTTTTCATATAAGAATAGTACATGTTGAAAGATTTCTTTTGATATAAAGTACGTCGAAAATCGAGTTTGGGAAGATGTCAAAAATGCTCCGGGAAGTTAGCTGCGCAGTGCTGTGGTAGGCAACAACGTTTTTTGAGGTTCGGGCAATTTTGTTTGGCTGTTTTTTGAGCAATTTTTCTGTAAATTATTTGATAGAAAAATCTCATATTTTGAGAGCTTTTCAACAATATAAAACTCGTCAAAACGGACTCAGATGAGGCGATAGGAGCCACCTGAAGACGGTGGCAAGGCGGCGCTGGTGGTGACTGGTGGTGGTTCAGCTATTTCTCTCTCCTGGGATTACTTTGTGTTAATTTTCTAATGTATACGAGACTAAAATTATATATCAATATATATCAGACAGTATCAAATAAGCCTGATGCAATCAGAGCACTGAATCAGAAGCGAACAGAGATTGAAACAGCTGATTCTCTTAGGGAGACTGAAACATCTCAGTGTTTCACTTAGATTATAAAATCGAGATATATGCACATCATGTTTATATATATATATGAACTGCGTGGATGATTGCATATTTATTTTATTTATCCTGTTAATTTAATTAATTCAAAAATTAGATTTTAATTAAAATATTTTGTAATGAAAATTAAAATTAAGTTTTTTTAATTAATTAATTTTAATTAAATGAAATTTTTTTAGATATCTTATTTTTTACAAAATATTACGGTTAAGATGATTTTTTTAAAAAATGGATATCTTGGAATAACGTAGTAATTAATTTCGAATTTTGAATTAATTAAATAGAAAAATATTTAATCGAAATAAATTATTATTTTTAAAAAAATATGAAACAAAAAATAAAATAAATAAATGCTTTTAATTACTACCTTAGCTGAAAAGCTAGTGGAAAAACTGTGCATTTATTAAATTTTATTTATTACGCATTTAAACACGAAAAGATTGTTTGATAAACCAAAATCTTCATAATTGTGTACATGGGAAGATGTTTAATTTTTTCAGATTGTGTGTTTTTTGAAATTAATAAATTTATTTTAATTAAACGAATTTTTATAATTCTAAAAAATATTTTAAAAATCTAAGTGGGAGAGAAAATTTATTCACAAATAAATTCCGTAGTCTCCATTTCAGTTTGTAGGCGATGCAATTAAACCCTGCGTGTCGACAGTAAGACCTTCCTCCCAAACGGACAGATTAATTGTGATATCGTCAATACAAATCTCCTTTAGGAATAATTCTAGATGATTGTTAATGTGGATCACTTCTCCATCTGAAGGGTTCATTGCGAAGCCGATTAATTTGAGAATAGGTAATGATTAACACTTAGCTGTATATAATAGTATTTTCTCTATCTGAGTCACTGCTATTATATACTAGACCGAAATTATGTCAACTATTTAAAGTTTTGCTCATTATAATTAATGGTTTTTTTTAATTATGTGATTCTAAGGATTAAAATGGCTTTCAACTAACCCGTTTTAATATTCAAAAAAAAAAACCTAACGGGTCTAAATTTTGCTGACTGGAAATGTAACTTGGATATAGCTTTAACTACAAATGGTATTCCTTCAATACCAGAAAATGTGTTTGTTTCTGAAAAAAATTCTTTCTCTAGGCCGAAAGGCATAAAGAAAAAAAAAGTTCAGAAATAGGGAGACACAAATTTCAAGATAGTTAGTGGTCTACGGACTGGAGTAAAAAATTCGAAAGGCAGATGTTTTTACTACAACTAGACCTACTGAAAAAAGTTGTGTCAAGTATTTCTCAGAATGTAGAATAAACAGGGTAATTTTTGTTCACTAGTTATGAAAACATGTTTAACGGTGTTATCTACCGATACCTGTGTGTAGATACGGGAGCCACTAATCATGTCTGTAATTTATTGTAGGGGTTCCAAAAAACTCGACAACTTAGTGATGAATAAATTTATCTGCATATGGACAATAATACAAAGGTAACAGCAGTTGCAGTAAGAGATGTCACTCTCAATTTTGGTAGAGATCGGATTTTAATATTAAGATATTGTCTTTATGTACCTGCCATTAGAAGGAACTTAGTTTCTATTTCTGGATTGGCTAAAGACGAAAAATTGATTTATTTTAATAACTTTGTGATTATTAAGGATAATAAAGGAATTATCTGTTCTGGTACATTAGTAGATGATCTTTATATTATTACTTAAATCTCTCATACACTGTAACTGACTAAAATGCATAACACTTCTAATTTACCATATAAGAGAAAGTTTCATTCTTTAATGAATCAAATATTTTTTGACACTTACGCTTGGGTCATATTAATCTAAAAAAGATAAATAGACTGGTAGCAGATGGAGTTTTGAGTTCATTAGAAGTAGAGGCACTTCCAGTCTGTGAATCTTGCGAGGGTAAGATGACCAAGAGACCCCTTTCGACTAAAGACTATAGAGCTAAATAACCGTTGGAGCTGGTTCATTCTGATGTGTGTGGTCCTATAAAAATTGGGGCTAGAGGTGGCTTTGAGTAATTTGTCAGTTTCATTGATGACTACTCAAAGTATGAAAATATTTACCTGATGCACCGTAAGTCTAAATATTTTGAAAAATTCAAATAATTCAAGATAGAGGCGGAGAAGCGTCTTGGTAAAAGTATTAAATCACTACGATCCAACCGTGGTGGAAAATACCTCTTTGGAGAGTTTAAGAACTACTTGTCTTCAGAGGGGATTACATCCCAGTTAATTGCACCTAGCACTCCGTAGCAAAATGGTGTAGCAGAAAGAAAGAATATAACTCTTATGAAAATGGTAAGGTCCATGATGAGTTATTCAGGTTTATCCGATTAGTTTTGGAAACTCATTTTAGAGACAACGGCTTACATTCTGAACTTGGTACCTTCTAAGTCAGTACCTTCTACTCCCACAGAATTGTGGACCGAACGTAAGCCTAGTTTGAAACACATTCAGATTTGGGGGTATCCAGCACATGTGATGAAAGGGAACGCGGGTAAGTTAGAACCGAGGACAGAAGTCTGTTTCTTTGTAGGGTATCCCAAGGGAACGAATGGTGGTCTATTTTATAATTCTAAGGATCATAAGGTCATTGTTAGCACTAATGCCCGATTCTTGGAAGAGAATTATATTATGGATCACAAGCCTAAAAGTAATATTATTCTGAAAAAACTGAGAGATAATACTAGTAGGATAGAAGAACAAGTCACTGATATCTCATTACCTCGTCGTACTGGAAGGATTATCGGGACAGGTGCAAATTAAGAACAGGGTGATGATGCACAGGGTTCTGATTCTGCACAACGTGTTACTGCTAGTACACAGACACAGGTAGTGGCTCACCGTAGTGGGAGAGTTGTTCATCAACCTGACCGGTATATGTCCTTGGGAGAGTCTTTTGACAGGATCCCGACAGAAATAGATACCGAGCTCTGTAACTACAATGAAGCACTTCAAGACAAAGATGTAGATCTTTGGCAATGGACTATGAATTTAGAGATGGAATCTATGTATTCCAATCAGGTCTGAAAACTTGTAAAAACACCTGAAGGGATAAAACCCATTAGATACAAGTAGATCTACATGAGAAAGAGAGGAGCAGACGGAAAGGTTAAAACTTTCAAAATTAGGCTTATTGCTAAAGGGTTCACTCAAAAAGAAGAGATCAATTATGAGGAAATTTTTTCGCCGGTAACCATGCTTAAGTCTATCTGGATTCTCTTATCCATTGCAGCCCATTTCGATTACAAAATTTGGCAAATGGACGTCAAGACAACTTTTCTTAACGAAAGCCTTGACGAGTATATCTATATGATACAACCAGATAGATTCATTACAAATGGCTAAGAACACATGTCGTGTTAAGTTTAAGAGATCTATTTATGGACTTAAGCAGGTATTGAGATTTTGGAATACTCGGTTTGATCAAGCTATTAAGTCTTATGGTTTTGATCAAAGTCCAGATGAGTCCTATGTGTACAAGAAGCATGACGGAAGCGTGATGATCTTCTTAGTACTTTACGTAGATGATATCTTGCTCATCAAAAATAATGTGGGGGCATTATCTACTGTTAAAGTGTGGTTATCTGGGCAGTTCGATATGAAGGACTTAGGAGAAGCCAGTCACATTCTTGGGATCAAGTTTGTGCGAGATCGAAAATAAAGGATATTGGGCTTATTACAAGAAAAATATATCGATGATATCTTTGCTCGTTTTAGCGTGCAAGATTCCAAGAAAGGTTTTTTCTCTTTTCGGCATGGAATCACTCAATCCAAGGATGAGTGTCCTAAGACACCTGATGAGATAGAGAAATTGAAGGCGGTTCCTTATGCTCTGGCAGTAGAAAGTCTCGTGTATGCTATGCTTTGCACTAGACCCGACATCTACTTTGCTGTTGGCATGGTTAGCAGATATCAGTCTAATCTAGGATAAGGGTATTGGACTGCAGTAAAGAATATAATCAAGTACCTAAAAAAGACTAAAAATTATATGTTGATTTACCAGACAGACGGTCTAGTACCTTAGGGGTACACAGACTTAGATTTTCAGTCAGACATAGAGCTTGCATCATGAGACAACCTTGTAGATTCTTTACAAAGAGATTACAGGTTAAGACTTTTGATAGTCATGTAGAGGGCATTGGAGTCAGATGTATAGCAGCATGGTTTGAGTATAAGTGGAAAATTATTAAGGTTGGTATACTGAAAATCATATTTTTAGTATTTAATTTTATTTTTTAATAAAATTAATTTTTTATTTTATGAGAATCTTTATGAGCAATGTGTGTGTATCATTTCTTTAATGTTATGCATGGATGTCTGATATTCTGTATAGTATTTAATCTGATGTGTGGAGTATAGCTTGTACACAGAAGATCAGATTTAGATTCTTACAGAATATAAGGTTTATGTTCACAGTGTAGATGAAAATGGACATACCATCGGTACGACTGTAGCACAGAGTTTTAGTAGATCTGTTTTGGTTACGGAAAATAGATAATAGCGTCGTCTGTTATTCTGACTCTCTGTGCTAGTACACTTTGTGCGTATTAAATGGGATATTTGGGGTAGTTAATTTTATACTGATTATATAAATTAATTCACATCCCAAGATTATTATGAATAGTGCTTATCATCTTAATTCTGAAATAATTATTGATTTGCGTATATTTAATATTCGTTGTTTTGATTTATTAGAGGGTACGATCTTATATAGGTCTATATTTTTTGTGAGTTAGATAGCGATATTATTTATATAGAAAATATTAATTATTGACGGAATTCACATCCTGAAAGATTGAGATTGACGATACCCCCTTAAAAAAGCTTATAAATTTTGACCGGGCCAAACCCTGCAGGTGGAATTAATTATCCGGCGGTCAAATAAGTTAAGCGGAAGGGTTTAAGAAATATCAAGATGCCGATTAAACTAAATTATCAGTAATTAAATTTAATTAACGGGTATCGAGAATCTTAACGTGGAGAGAAATGATAAGTATTTTATAACAGGAGCTTAATGCTATATGGTCTTCAGATTATGAGTTAGGGTGCAATTATAATTTTTTAGTAGTGTGAACTGTAATTCAGTATTTTATAAAAATTACAGAAATTGCTGCTGGTTTTCCATAATTGTAAATACCGCTATGAAGTTTGCTTAATTGCAGAAACTGTTGATATGTGTCTGTGTTCCACTGAAAATTTTACTCATAATTACTCATCAGGTCCCTATTGTAGCCCTATACATATGCGGGTAGGCTGAATCAGTTTCATAACTTGTCTTTTAAGACTAAAGCTGTATTGGTTCTGCCGGTACGAGTTCTCAGAGAATTATAGCCCACACTACGTTCAAGAATCGTATGAGAAAATACAATAGAAGATCTGATAGGAGCTTCAATTCGAATTCAAATCTTAGTTGAAGATTCGACCGGTAAAAAAGTATTCTTCTAAATTAACTTTGGATGCACAAGTTTTATTTTGATCGTTCATCATCAAAAATTTTATCTGGAGCCCATTTTGATGATTACCCGTCTAGTTAAATTTGTTTTCATTAATCGTTTGCAAAAATAATAATCTTGGCAGTTTTACCTCCAATATAAACAACCTAAAATAATCTAAGCTATTCTAAAATATGATTTTAAAAAAAAATAACTAAAACATGCATATTACCAAAATAACTTAGATTAACATTAACATGATTAACTTTTAATGAAACAAATGCTAAACTAAATTAAAAGGTGCATAAAAATCCTATATTGAAAAGCTTACTAACAATGAAATAAATAATAAGGATTTTATGACAAAAGAAAGCTTAAAGATTTTAGTCAAAAAAAAAAACAAAAGGATGATTTACAAAAGAAAATTAAATCAAAAGCAAAAGTTTTTAAAAGAAAAGGAAAATGCTAAAAACTAAAAAACTAAAATTAACACTATTTGAAAATATTATTTGCAAATTAAACTAACAAGCCTAAACTAAGAAAATTAAACTAAGTTAATAGGCTTAAACTAATCATTAAAAGAATTGATGAGAAAAAAAAAAGAAAAGAAAGAAAAATGAAATATTACTAAAGAAGACTAACTTAATATTAAAAGAAAAATGCAAATGTAAATAACGACAATTACATAACAATATAATAGCTGTTAATTAAGAAATATAAAATATGGGTGTAATATTATTGTGATATCCTAGCATCCCACATCCGAAAGGGAGAGGGAGTTCCTAGGGTATAAAGAAAAACTTTGGACCCTTATATTCAACGAAGCCTTTTCCCAAGTGGTAGAAATCCTAACAGAACTCCGCAGTTAAGCCTGCTTGAGTAGGAGCAATTCAAGGATGGGTGACCCCCTGGGAAGAACAAAATCGTGAGGGCTTTTGTCGAAAGTGGACAATATCGTTGTTATGTGAAGAGTCGGGGTGTTACAGATGGTATCAGAGCCCACTCTCTTCACCTCCGAGTGTGGGGCCCTGCCGTCTCGCGTGACACGTGGGCGGGCTAATAAGGACTGGAAGGCTACCGGAGCTGGTAGGCTACCAGAGCTAGCAGGCTACTGCACGGGGACGTGCAGCCCTAAGGGAGGTGGATTGTGATATCCTGGTATCCCACATCAGAGAGGGAGATGGAGTTCCTGGGCTATAAAGGAAAACTTTGGACCATTTTATTCAACAAGGCCTTTTCCGAGATGGTAGAAATCCTAGTAGAATTTCGCAGTTAAGTGTGCTTGAGCGGGAGCAATGCAAGAATGGGTGATGCCCTAGGAAGAACAAAATCGTGAGAGCTTTTGTCCAAAGCGAATAATATCCTTGCTATGTGAAGGGTCGGGGTGTTACAATTGATTAATTACAACCATATGTATGTATATGCTTGAATTATAACAATAACGACACCGTTAGTCATATTGTCAATTATGTTAGTACTAATTAATGAATCTATAAAAAGTAACAACGTGTTTATGTAAACAAGGTAAACTTTAATTAATTACATTTGTTTCTAAACATGCTTATCACAATTAATTAGATGCTCACAAATAGATCAAACAAAATAGGAAAACTAAATCAACTGTATGAGTGGTACTAGTAAAGCATGCGGAATAAAAGAAATTATGAAACTAAATCGGTCACTCTAAGAGAGAGAAAATTGAGATAGAAAGACCGGGGATCAAAAAAGAATACCTGAATCGCTATAACCCGGGTGAAGCCTCAAGTCAAAGAGATGTGGTTCAACGATCCAATTCTCGATCAATGATCCAATCCAATGTAAGGGCGAGTGGAGAATTCAGCAAGGTTTCGGTATTTGATGATCAAATTCTCGGCACTTTGGCAGGGTTTTGGCGTCGGGACTCGTACTCGCTCATTGCTCTGGCAGAGTCTCTCTCTCTAAAATTCTGTCATAAAAACTTACCAGGGGTACGGTATTTATAGAATTCTTCAACCAATAAAATGTTGACATGCTTTGGGACACGTTAGGCCATTTGGAGTTCGCAGTCGTCGGGTAGGGACATGGCGGTTGCCACAAATTTGTAGTTTTCAAGAAGTTCTTATGGCGGTCGCTACAATGAAGTTGGCAACCCCATGGTTTGATTATGGTGGTCATTGCCTTGGGCTAGGGTTTTCAAGAGATTCTAATGGCGAGCGCCACAATGAACATGGCGACCTCACGGTTCCAATATGGCGGTTTAATGATGATTTCACTAGTTTGAAGGTTTTGATCATTGGATTCGAATACAAAGTTTGATTCATTTTTCAAGGATCGTACTGAAATACCTTTCCAATTGTTTTCATCATTAGATTCACTTAGATCAACCTAAGATTAGACGGTGTCAAATTAGGGTGTCTACAACCTGACAGGCTTTTTAAAAAAAATTTATTTCTTAATTTATTTTTGGAATTGTAGTTATAGCAAAGTAGTAACTTATAAGGTTATATTAATAAGTTTGAGTACTTCAAGTAATTAAATGCAATATAAAATTTTATTATTTAAAAAGTAATCGTTTATACTATAACTTACAAGTGTACAATTTTTTTTTTAAAAAGAGAGAAAAAATACATTACTATAAGTTAAGTACATTCTAACTAGATTGTTACCTACAAGTCTACCAATCATTTGCATTATTTTCTAATTAAATATTTTTTTATCTAATCTAAGGATATAAACAAATAAAATGTAAAATTACAAATGTAAAGAAATAAAATTTAAAGATACAAAATAAAAAATTTAGTTTGAACTAGATAATTTTTCTAGACTTCCCAAGGTAATAGTACCCAAATCTTCTTGTAGTCTTGCCTTCTCATCCAAGTGTTGTGATCTTAATGATGCATACAGTATATCGCGAATGATCATTAATACTTCTACCATTTTTGGTTTTAGCCTGAATTTATAGTCGCTCACGACCTGTCTACCAACACTAAATATTGTCTTGAAAGCATCTATAGAGATTCAAGGACCCAATAAATAAGCTATATTTGTGTGTGTGCATTTATATTGTGTGTTTAATTGTGAAATTAAACTCTTGATATACATATATGTATAGTTCAAATTTTGGTTTTTGCTCCTACTTGTCCAATCTGAATTATCTCCACCCAATCTTTTCTATGAACCGTGAGAAGAGTCCATTTAGCCCAAAATCCTAATTGAACTAACAAAATTGTGTCTTGAACCCAAATTTAATTAAAAAGCCCAAATTTATAATTTAGGCCCAATTCTTGAAAATTAAGCCCACAAGTCATTAAAAAGCCTTTTTGTCAACCTAACTCATCTTTTAAGCGCAAACAAGGCCTTATATATATTTTAATTGTCAAAATTAAAATTCTAAAAATCTAATTTGAATTGAAACGACATGTCTATATATCTTGATTTAATTAATAAAAATAATGTACATTAGTTTTCAATTTAATAGTTTACTCTAGAAATTCTTGCAAAACGACTTATTTGACTCATGTTTTTATTGTATATGTATTTAAAAATTACAATAATAATTTCAAACTATAAATATAATGTGTCAACCATAAAATTATTAATTAAATTAAATTATATTGAAAAAGTGACGATTTTTGTACATTAAGTTACTTCTTAAGCATTTTTAGTAATGTAATATAATTATACCTCTTAAACCATTAAAATATCATTAAATATAATAAGAACCATATTTTGGCCCATGGTTTTATACATGGACGGCCACCCATTGCTTGCCCATGCAAGCAATGCAAGAAAAAGATTGAATGCTCACTCAAGTGTTCTTCAACCTGGTCCATGCATTGGACCTCACCCTTACACCTATGACACCATAATCATTTTCCTTCGTCATCACATGCTCTATACATTCAGCTCCTCTCCTCCTTGACCGGCCACTCCTAACAAAATTCTGAGCAAAAATATTCTGAGTGTAAAGAAGAGAGAAAAAGAAGAGAAGAAGAAGAGAAGAGAAGAGAAGAGAAGAGAGGAGGAAGGAAGGCTTTTGTTCTCCAAGCCTCGTGGTGTTCTCAAAGGCAGATCCTTCTTCAAACAACCCCTTTCTTTCATCAAATCTGCACCTTAGTAAGGTAGAAATCCCTCACATGTCATGGTATTTTTCATATACACACAATCTTTGGCTCCAAATCTCAAAAAGGGTGCAAGTTCCATTTCGCTTCCATAAAATGGTGGCTTAAGCCTAAATCTGTCCATTTTTCTTTTTCTTCTTTAAAACTCATGTTATTTTGAGCTTTGATTATCAAAAATGGTCTATAACTCACATATAAGTCATATATGTGGGAGATAGGGTCATGTGTAGATGAATCAAGGGCCAAAGAGCCTAGTTGGTGAACCACCAGTTTGAATTTGTCCCATGAAATTTTGCTATATATTCAGAGATTGTGCAAATTTCTTTTTGGGCATAGACTTAACCAGTTGATCTCAAAACTTTATTGTAGTATAACATGAACATCCTTCGCATGCACAAATTTTGGTGGAACCTATTTTCAAGTTTTTCATATTTTTAAAATTTCTATTTTTAAATGACCAAAACACTGTTCTGAACAGTGAATTTTGAAATAGTGCCATTTTTTTGTTGAAACTTGATTTGTGCATGAAACAAGTGGAAAAAGTTAGATTTTTGTCTTATTTTTTTAACCTCACTTGAATCACTCAAAAACTTAACTATAAAGGATGTTGTGCTATTTCTCCCCGTATGTGTCAAATTTAGACACTCTGTGTTCAAAAATTATTTTCTTCCAAACCACAAAGAACTTTTGAGCAAAGTAAAATCTCGAAGCTTAACATCCATATGTTTGTAAAACTTATAAAAATGTTTAATCATGGATGAGGGCTCTATTCGAATTTTTAAAAGTTAGTGACAAAATCTGTCTTCTGTTTAACAACATGCCAGATTCTGTCACACTCACTCATTTTAGCAACATTATTTTTCAGGTAAGATTTAGAAAAGTGTTCTTTATGAAAGTTATAGGGGACATCTTAAATAGGCTATCTGCAAACTTTTAGACATTTTAATAAAGTTTTGCTACTTCAAAACACCAAATTAAAAAGATTGGGCTTGTTGAGTTTGGACTGTTTAGTTATACTTTGAAACCCTAAGTTAATCCTAGAGGTGTTTATCACCATGCCATGTTAAGTTGTGAACCATAATGCTATGACTGATATGTTTGTGTTGTTTATTGATATACTTTGATTAAGTGTTAACTTAATTTCCTAAGTTGCATAATAACATATTGATATTTAACATGGTAATTTAAATGTGAAAATATATGATTTATATCTTGTATTTTGATAATCACATGCTAGTCCCTACATCATACGTAAAATTTTCATCATGTTGATAAGTGTATTTATACCATGGGTTGTACATTCATATTCATGGGCTAGGGTTACGGGGATCCCACGTTTCACACTTTCGGTAAAATTTGAATAATTATGAAATCGGTGTTATGATTTTGGTTCATAGATTCCTTGAGTCGTGCTATATCTTGAGCCATGCTTTGTCCTGAGCTGTCTTATGTCTTGAACCGTGTATTGCTATATATATACGTATAGGAACGTAGCCTACAGGAGCAACATGAATGGGAATAGTGTACAGGAACATCATGGTACCGCATGATAGTGGTGATTCGTATAGATTACACACTAGATCTTGACCTGAGATCCGATGACTCGATGTGATTTGGTAAGATACTCACTCCCTTGCCCATTAGATGATACTGTTGGATAATTAATTCGATTATGAAGTCGTCATTATGGCTGAAGGAGGGTTAGGCATCGATTGGTAGACTTGGTCTGTACTTGTTGATCGGAGTTAAGATGGTTCCACCGAACAGATGAACCTATAATGACCTAGTTTTTAATTAACCATAGTAATTAATTGAAGATGCATCATCCTCATTATGCATGATTTATATTGATGATATGTGACTTGTTTGCATAAAATACCTGCATATCTATGTTTGGTTTCCTTGAGTGTCGCAGCTCATGGCATTTTATGCCAGGTTTTGAGAAGTCAGGCGAAGCTACTAGTGAATATGTGGATGGAGAAGGGGAGTTGTGGCTCCCGTGAGCTAGAGTCTCACCTTTTGGATCCCCTTTTTGAACTTTTGTTGCACCCATAGCATCAGAATTTCTTTATTTTGACTTTCTTACTCTTCTTTTGCGTCTGTAATAACTACACTTTGTATTACTTTCCATGCTTCCGTTCTATTAGTTTCTGTTGCTCTAAATGTTACTCGAATTTTGGGGCGTCACAAGAGACAGGAACTGTAAATATATCATGAGGTATCACAGATAAGACTAGTCACAATATCTCGTGTTATTTTTAATATTCTAAAATACTAAAATTATTATCGTCGATTTCATTAGCCGCGTCTAAATAATGTTGGATTTTTGAGATGGAACTCCCTTGAATCTCGAAAAGTCTTTTACTTTTTATTTCTGAATACATACCCGCACCTTGACATCGAGATGAAGTGCCGGAAGAGAATGGTGTTGGTTCCCTATGTTATATTATTGTAACTTTATATTCATCATATAAAGACTTAAGTGTATTAAAAATTAGATCATATTGATCGTGGTTATCATAAATTTGTTCTAAAAAATATTTTTAACTAATAATTTTGCACCTAGGATCTAGTATTATAGCTAATCTAAAAGTATGTAGTAATTCTTCATAATAGTTGTCAAATTTATTTTTTATATTATTAACTATGTTGAAATACCTTTCATTTTGTAAATATTCAATAAAAGGTTACATTATTTTTACTAGTTGTGGCAAAACAAGTGGAATAGTAGTAAGGTAAATATAAGAAAATAAATAAGGAGTTTTAACATGAAATATAAAGCATTCTAATAAAAAAGTATTTTATTTAATGAAAAATATTTTAACATATCAATGAATGTGTTCAATTTTGTTGTTAATTTACAAAATTATTTTTTTATATTTACCTTTATACTATTCCACTTGTACGAGAGACGTTGGTCGGTAATAAAATTCCATGCGATTTTATTATTGTGTAATACATCAAGTCAACGATCATATATTATACAAAAACTAGTAGCTGGCACACTTACACATGTAAGTGTATATTTAACAATTAAGGATGTCATTCTGTTTATGTGGCTAAATTTGGCTTCATGCTTACCCTTCCGTTAGCTTTTTAATTAAAAAATTAAATAATAGTGTCACACCCTAAACACCAGATCACGCAAAAGCCCACCAAAACACTATTTAAGAAAATAAGATTTTTTTTTGCAGTTAGAAAACCATCAACTCAAAATCTACAGCAGTTGGATAACAGATTCCCAAAATCTAGCTCACATAAACAGTAAATATGCAGTTCCATACATGGATATGTATATCGCCTCAAGGCATATAAAACTCGTCTTCAGAAACAGGTATCGCATGTAAAACTACATGTCTCAAAAATATAAAAAACTATAACAAGTCTTTCGCCACTACGGTTATCTAGGTCAACTCCTGATGTTCACTTGAAAATAATTTTACAACAAAATCTCACACCGTGAGCCGAAACTCAATATAAACATACTATAAAGCTGTAAAGCAGGTTATGCAATTATAAGCATAAAGACTCAACCACATGAGTCAAAAGATTTTTCTCCCATAAATCACAACTTTTCCATCCTTAAAACCATACATATCATCAATGCAGATATCATGCCATAGTTAAGAAAAAGCAGTAATAAAACAGTATTTTCCACTCGAACCACACAGCCGAGGAAAATAACATAAAATGAAATCCTATGTACCAACTCTACCACACACAGGGATAAAGATAACAATTATAGACTCTTGTCCATTACCCTAGTCCTGAACCACTTAAGGCCTGTTAGGTAATGACAAGTTCTATACGGAGTCACAACAACGACGCCATTCACGGGGACAACTGACGCCACTCACAAGGGCAACCAACTCTTTATGGATTTTCACGACCGATGGAAGAAGCATCCACTACCACGTTTACGGGGATTAACCCGAGGGACCGTAGCGAACCCACTCTGCGCACGTTTTTTAGAGTTTTACCAATGAGTAATAGAAGCCCAACTCATCACACCCACTGTCACAGTACATCTATAGAATTCATTTAAAAACCTACTGTAACTTAATTACGAAAACCCACAAAACTATTATACATCAACATGTATAAAATGATCAAATCCATCAACCATGGAGATCAACAACCATTTCCAAAAAAATGTTAAAAAGTTGAGACTCAACTCTGAGGGTTAGCTCCAAACCTCCAAAAATACGGATATCAACACATCTGAATCATGTATAAAAATCAAGAATGGCGTAAAATCTACTTTTTACCCAAAAACCAAGGTTTAAATATGAAAATCACATTTAATGTATTATCTATCAGTGAAAACATATATAATTAAATATAACACTATTCTCGTTCCGAGGAAGTTTGATTTTTGAGGCTACGAGTTTTGACTCACCGAAGTAGAATTCTCACAATTCCCACAAAACACCTTGTTTTCAAACTTTCTTTTGAAAATCACGGATATCAACACATCCGAATCATGTATAAAAATCAAGAATGGCGTAAAACCCACTTTTTACCCAAAAACCAAGGTTTAAATATGAAAATCACATTTAATGTATTATCTATCCGGTGAAAACATATATAATTAAATATAACACTATTTAACAAAAGTAAGGTATAGAATTCTACTTCGGTGAGCCAAAACTCGTAGCCTCAAAAATCAAACTTCGTCGGAACGAGAATCTGACAGGATAAACGTGAAGCTTATAGCACGTATAGTAGGGATTCGTAAACAAACTAATAAAAAACAAAATCCCGGGTCCTCAAATCTAGAGAGAAGGTAGAGAAAATGGGAAACTTAGCATAGGAGCAAAGCTTTTAACAAATATCTCCGCGCCAAGATATTTATAGAACGGCAAAATATCTCGATCCAATCGACTGAACAGCCTCGTCGAGTCGACCGAACGAGCACACTATCGACCCAGTCGACTGGACTCTCTAGTTTAAACGATTGGACAGCCGAGGAAACTATTTTTCAGCGTCAAATAGGGTTTTTCAGCTTAAACACCGCCAAACGAGCCTCAACCAAACCCGGGAAAGAGTAAAATACGTATACACATGATGTTCTACAACTTGAAACATAACTCATGCATCGAGACTATTTATATAATGAAAGAAACAGGTCAAATATATAAATAACCCAAAATAAAATAGTTCCGGGTCTCACAACTCTCCCCCCTTAAGGAATTTGACCCTCGAAATTCACTACAAGGTCATGAGGTAAACAGCTCCGGGTATCTAGCACGAACGACAAACTCAAGCTCCCATGTCGCTTCTTCAACCCGGTGATGAAGCCATAGGACCTTAACATAAGCAATCGTTCTATCTCTCAACACTTGCTCCTTCGTATCTGGAATCATCACTGGACATTCCTCGTAAGTAACATCCTCATCAACCCATAGCTCGTCCCAATCTAACACATGCGCAGGGTCTGGCTCGTACCTCCAAAGCATGGAAACGTGGAACACGTTATGCACAGACGCCAGCTGAGGTGGCAAAGCCAAATGATATGCAACCTCTCCAACCCTGTCAAGGATCTCAAATGGTCCAATGAAACGCGGTGATAACTTCCCGCGACGACTAAATCTCATCAAATCTCTACGTGGCGAGACCTTCAGGAACACGTGATTCCCCATTGCAAATTCCAAAGGTTTTCTCCTCTGATTTTCATAACTCTTCTGGCGGCTCTGCGCTGTCATAAGGCATTGCCGAATCACCGCAACCTTATTTGTCATCTCCCTCACCATTGTCGGGTCCCCAGACTGTGGTCTCTCCCACATCTGTCCAACACACTAGTGACCTACACAGTCTGCTATATAAAGCCTCATATGGTGCCATCCCAATACTCGACTGATAGCTATTATTGTATGCAAACTCTGCCAACGGTAGATGATCCTCCCAAGAACCTATGAAATCAAGGATATCAGCCCTCAACATATCCTCCAAAATCTGTATGATTCTCTCAGATTGATCATCCATATGGGGTGAAAAGCAGTACTGAACATCAAGCTCGTCCCCAAAGCATCCTGAAGACTCTGCCAAAAGCGCAATGTGAAGCGCGGGTCTCTGTTAGAAACAATAGACACCGGCTCACTATGTAACCGGACTATCTCTCTAGCATACAACCGACTCAGTCTATCCACCGAATCCTTCACGTGGATGGAGAAAAAGTGTGCAGACTTCGTCAACCTATCAACCACAACCCATACAACGTCGTGCCCTCTAGGTGATCGACGAAATCTTGACATAAAGTCCATCGTGACATTCTCCTACTTCTGCTATGATATCGGCAATGGCTGTAACAATTCGATGGGTCTCTAGCATTCTGCCTTTACCTTATGACAAGTAAGGCATCTAGAAATGAACTGGATCACATCCCTCTTCATTTTCGTCCATCAGAACTGACGACGAAGATCGTGATACATCTTCGTGCCTCCAGGATACACTGCAAGGCAAGAATGGTGACACTCACGTAATATATTTGCATGGCATGCCTCTGGTACAAATAACCTCCCACCCAATCTCAAACTCTGATCTGAACTCACAACCCATCTCGTTGTATCCTCTCCACTAGCAACCCGATCTCGTATCATCTGAGCCTCTTGATTTGTCTTTTGGACTTCTAACACATGTGTTATTAACGCAGGTTGTAAAACTATAGAGAACAAAGTGGCACCCATTGCTGTCTCCCCGAGACACAGATCAGACTCCACAATCTCTCTTAGCAAATCCCACTCACGTATAGCCACAGAAGCTAATGACCCGTTAGATCTCCTACTGAAAGCGTTAGCCACAACATTGGCCTTCCCTTGATGGAACTGCAAGTTAAAATCATAATCTTCCAACAACTCCATCCACTGTCGTTGGCGCAAGTTCAGGTTCTCCTGCAAAAATAAGTATTTTAAGCTTTTGTGATCGGAGAAAATCTCAAAATGCTCACCATAAAGATAGTGATTCCATGTCTTCAAGGCGAAGACCACGGCTTCCAACTCCAGATCGTGTGTCGGGTAGTTCTTCTCATGCATCTTCAACTGCCGAGAACCATAGGCAACAACCTTACCAACCTGTATCAGAACACAACCTAAGTCGTCATGTGATGCATCACAGTACATAGTATACCCCAGGCCTCGCTCTAGAATAATCAACACTGGCGCACTAGTTAACCTCGTCTTTAGCTCCTGGAATGCCGACTCGCAAGACTTACTCCAAACAAACACAACTCCCTCCCACGTCAAACGTGTCATCGGCGCGGCAAGTCTCGCAAAATCCTTCATGAACTGCCGATAGTAGCTCGCTAAACCCAAAAAACTGCGGATCTTAAAGACATTCTTCGGTCACTCCCAACCCATCACAGCATCAGTCTTCGACGAATCCACTACTACTCCGTATGTCGACACTACGTGTCCAAGAAACCTCACATCAGACATCCAGAACTCGCATTTCTCGAACTTCGCATACAACCGATGCTCTCTTAGAGTCTGTAGAACGATATGCAGGTGATCCTCGTGCGTCTCCCTAGTAGGTGAGTAGATAAGAATATCATCCACAAGCACCACCACAAAACTATCCAGGTAAGGATGGAAAATTCGGTTCATTAAACTCATAAACGTAGCAAGAGCATTCATCAGACCGAACGGCATGACCAGAAACTCATAGTGACCATAACGAGTTCGAAATGCGGTCTTCGCTATGTTCTCGTCCCTAATCCTCAACTGGTGGTATCCTGATCTCAAGTCAATCTTCAAGAAGTAGCTCGACCTCCTTAACTGATCAAACAAATCATCTATCCTCAGCATCGGATATGTATTCTTCACCGTCACCTGGTTCAGCTTTTGGTAATTGATACAGAATTACAAGGATCCATCCTTCTTCTTAGAAAAAAGAGTAGGAGCTCCCCACGGCAAAGTACTCGGGTGTATAAACCCCCAATCTAGCAACTCCTAAAGATGTACCTTGAGTTCACGTAACTCAGCATGCGCAAAACGATAAGACGGTATAGATATGGGAGAAGCTCCTCGAATCATATCAATAGAGAACTCTACCTCACGGTTTAGTGGTAACTCAAACAGATCGTCAGGAAAGACATCTGGATAGTCGCAAACCACCAGAGGTAACTCTCCTCGAATCCTAACCACCTCATCCAATATGAGAGCCAAAAAAAAGAAACCCATGTTGCCTTGGTTTCTCACAGCACCCGGCATAGACATCAAACCCTCGTCCTAATCACCCATAAAACAGAAATAATCTCCCGTCAATGTACAAATCGTTACCCTTTACCATTCGCAATTGACAAAGGCATGATAGGTGGTTAGTTAATCCATTCCTAGGATGACATCAAACATGGTCATGTCTAGAATGATAAGGTCAAACTCTAAACAACGACCGGTAGCCTCCAACACGTAAGATCTACCCACACGACTCAACATCACACCCTCACTGACTGGGGTCTCCACACTCAAAGTACTACCCAACAAGTCTATTTTCAACCCCAAAGTAGATGCGAATGCAGAGGACATAAATGAATGCGATACTCCCGTGTCAATAAGAACACCAGCCCATGATCTATAGACTAGAAGAGTACCTCTGATCATAGAGGTGGTAGCAGCAGCATCGGGCACGACCAGTGCTCTGAATGAACTGGGATCTGTAAGAACATACGCTCTAGCCTATCCATTGTGGCCCTGAGCTATCGACTGTCTACCCGACTGTATTGAGGTGCCCCTCTACAAATGTAGATAGCTGGCGTCCCTGGAACAGATGGAGTAACAGGTGCTCCAGCTGTGCTTCGCATACTCTCTCCTATGGGGCAGTTCCTACGGATGTGCCCAGAGTAGCCGCAATCAAAACATACTACTGGCTCCCTCCCCTACGCCTTCCACAGTGACTGCAACTGTGCCTGAACAGGCGCTGGACTCTGACATTCTACCGCACAATGCCCTAATCTTTTGCATCTATAACAAACAAGCTCTCTATGCTCCGACCTTTTCGTTGAGACTAGGAGAGGTAAGGATGCAGAAAACTGTGGCTGGTACGACCCCACTGGATATGAACTCAGACCAAATGTCTGCTAATTCCTTGCATCCCCGGGACTATGCACGTCCCCCGTCCTACTGACTCCACTAATTTTGGCGGTCTCCACTAATTCTGTAAAAACCTGCATCCTGAATGCCGCCACTCAATCTCTGATAGTGGGCCTCAAACTCCTCTCAAACCTCTTCGCACAGAACTCATCAGTAGGCATAATCTCCTGTGCAAACTGGGATAAGCTAGTAAACTCAACCTTATACTTGACTACTGTCATCATCCACTGAGTTACAAAAAGAAAGTCCTCTCTATAACGGTCTCTTCGAGCCGCACGAAAATATTTCTCTAGAAATACCTTTGTGAATGCCTCTCAAATGCCTCCAACTGTAGTCCTGGCAAAATTCCACCACCTGTGAGCACTCCCCCTCAGTTGGAAGGCAGGAAAAGTAACTCTCACATCATCTTCCTCTATCTGAAGCGTGTCCAAGATCTTGGTAACCAGCTCCAGCTAGTCAATGGCTACCGTGGGGTTGGGATCCCTAGAAAAGGTAGGAGGGTCCAGACGCCGGAACTCGCGCATTGTGATTGTCGCCCTGGGTTCAGGTACACTATTTGTTCCCCTAAATCCCTCGGCCAGCTGCCGAATGGAGCCTACCATCTCATGCAACAAATCTCTGTTAACAGGTCCTTTTAGTGCATTAGCATCCCTAACATCTGGGACTAGAACATCCCTTCGGCTAGAACCACGACCACGGCCTCGTCCTCCCCTCATGGACATAACTCAATACGAAAGCAACATAATAGGATAAACTTTCCTACAACATGTTATTGCTAACGTAAAAGACATAATACACAAAAGCATGTTAACACATAGCCACTTAAAATCATGTCAACACATCTCACACACCGAGGAGAACCAACAAGAATGACGCGTCACTTTGGATAACCTACTTAGATTTCTTGCTAGAAATCACGTCCGCGAAACGTGTCTCTAACATGGCTCCCAAGTTTGTTAATCCAAACGCTCGTAGGTAAGACTAATCAATTCTAAGATCCATCCTCCGTACCCGCGTATACACCACAAACTATCATACTTATGTTTAGAAAACACTTAAACACATACAATCAAGCACACGCACATGCTCACAAGGTGATGTACCCTCTTTTTCATGGCTCTTAGGTATTTAAACCAAGAGCTCTGATACCAAGTTGTCACACCCCAAACACCAAGGTCACGCAAGAGCCCACCAAAACACCGTTTAATAAAATAATTTTTTTTTTACAGTTGAAAAACCATCAGCTTAAAATCTACAGCAGTTGGATAAAAAGATTCCCAAAGTTTAGCTCACATAAATAGTAAACATGTAGTTCCATACATGGATATATATATCGCCTCAAGGCATACAAAACTTGCCTTCAGGAGCAGGTATCGCATGTAAAATCATGTCTCAAAAACAGAAAAAACTACAGCAAGTCTTTCGCCACCACGGTTATCTAAGTCAACTCCTGATATTCACCTGAAAGTGATTTTACAACAAAATTCAACACCGTGAACCGAAGCCCAATAAGAACAGACTATAAAGTTGTAAAGCAGGTTATGCAATTATAAGTATAAAGACTCATCCACAAGAGCCAAAAGGTTTTCGTTCCAAAAATCACAAGTTTTCCATTCTTAAAACAATGCATATCATCAATGCAGATATCATGCCATAGTTAAGAAAAAGCAGTAATAAAAAAGTATTTTTCACTCGGACCACACAGCTAAGGAAAACAACATAAAATGAAACCCTATATACCGACTCTACCACACATAGGAACAAAGGTAACAACTATAGACTCATGTCCATTACCCTAGTCCTGAACCACTTAAGGCTTGCTAGGTAATGACAAGTTTTATACGGAGTCACAACAACGATGCCACTCATGGGGGCAACCGACACCACTTACGTGGGCAACCGACACCACTTACGTGGGCAACCGACACTTTACGAATTTTCACGACTGATGGAAGAAGTATCAAATACCACGTTTACGGAGATTAACCCGAGGGACCGTAGCGAACCCACTCTGTGCACGTTTTTTGGACTTTCACCAATAAGCAATAGAAGCCCAACTCATCACACCCACTGTCACGGTACATCTATAGAATTCATTTAAAAACCCATTGTAGCTTAACTATGAAAACCCACAAAACTATTATACATCAACATGTATAAAATGATCTAATCAATCAACCATGGAAATCAACAACCATTTCCAACAAAACATTAAAAAGTTGAGACTCAACCCCGAGGGTTAGCTCCAAATCTCCAAAAACATGTTTTTCATAAATCCCACAAAACACCTCGTTTTCAAACCTTCTTTTGAAAACCACGGATGTCAACACATCCGAATCATGTATAAAAACCAAGAAAGGCGTAAAACTCACTTTTTACCCAAAAACTAAGGTTTAAACATGAAAATCACATTGAATGTATTTTTTACCCGATAAAAACACATATAATTACATATAGCACCCTTTAACAACAGTAGGGTCTATAATCCTACCTTGGTGAGTCAAAACAGAATGTCTCAAAAATCGAACTTCGTCGGAATGAGAATCTGACCAGATAAACGCGAAACTTATGGCACGTACAGTAGGGATCCGTAAACAAACTAACAAAAAACCAAGCCCCGGGCCCTTAAATCTAGAGAGAAAGCAGAGAAAACAAGAAACTTTGCTTAGAAGCAAAGCTTTTAACAAGTATCTCCGCACCAAGATATTTATAGAACGACAAAATATCTCGGTCCAGTCGACTGAACAACCTCGTCCAGTCGACCGAATGAGCACACTGTCGACCCAGTCAACTGGATCCTCTAGTACAGTCGATTGAACAACCGAGGAAACTATTTTTTAGCATCAAACAGGGTTTTTCAGCTTAAACACTACCAAACGAGCCTCAACCAAACTAGGGAAAGCGTAAAACAGGTATACACATGCTATTCTACAACTTAAAACATAACTCATACATCGAGACTATTCATATAATAGAAGAAACACGTCAAATATATAAATAACCCAAAATGAAACGGTTTCGGGTCTCACAACTCTTCCTCCTTAAAGAATTTTTCCCCCAACATTCACTACAAGGTCACGAGATAAATAGCTCCAGGTATCTAGCACGAACCCCAGACTCAAGCTCTCACATCGCTTCTTCAACCTTGTGACGAAGTCATAGGACCTTGACATAAGCAATCATTCTGCCTCTCAACACTTGCTCATTTTTGTCAAGAATCTTCACTGGACAATCCTCATAAGTAACATCCTCATCAACCCACAGCTTGGCCCAATTTGACACATGCGAAGGGTCTGGCTCGTACCTCTGAAGCATGGAAACGTGGAACACGTTATGCACAGACGTCAACTGAGGCGGCAAAGCCAAATGATATGCAACCTCTCCAACCCTGTCAAGGATCTCAAATAGTCCAATGAAACGCGGTGATAACTTTCCGTCACGACCAAACCTCATCAAACCCCTACGTGACAAGACCTTCAAGAACACGTGATTCCCCACTACAAACTCCAAAGGTCTTCTCCTCTGATCTGCATAACTCTTTTGGCGGCTCTGCGCTGTCATAAGACATTGGTGAATCACGGCAACCTTTTTTGTCATCTCCCGCACCATGTCGGGTCCCAAGAATGTGGTCTCTCCCACATCTAATACACTGGTGACCTACACGGCCAACCATACAAAGCCTCACACGGTGCCATCCCAATACTAGACTGATAGCTATTGTTGTATGCAAACTCTGCCAATGAAAGATGATCTTCTCAAGAACCTCTGATATCAAGGATACAAGCCCTCAACATATCCTCGAGAATCTGTATGGTTCTCTCAGACTAACCATCCGTCTAGGGTGAAAAGTAGTACTGAACATCAAGCTTGTCCCCAAAGCCTCCTGAAGACTCTGCCAAATGCGCAGTGTGAAACGCGGGTCACGATCAGAAAGAATAGACACCATCACACCGTGTAACTGGACTATCTCTCCGACATACAACCGACTCAGTCTATCCACCGAATTCTTCACGTGGATGGGGAGAAAGTGTTCAGGTTTCGTCAACCTATCAACCACAACCCATACGACGTCATGCCCTCTAGGTGATCGAGGAAATCCTAACACGAAGTCCATCGTGACATTCTCCCATTTCCACTATGATATCAAAAATGGCTGTAACAATTCGGCTAGTCTCTGGTGTTCTGCCTTTACCTTCAGATAGGTAAGGCATGTAGAAACGAACTGGATCATGTCTCTCTTGATTTTCGTCCACCAGAACTGATGACGTAAATCATGATACATCTTCGTGCCTCCAGGATGCACTGTAAGGCGAGAATGGTGACACTTACGTAGTATATCTGCACGGCATGCCTCTGGTACAAATAACTTCCCAACCAATCTCAAACTCTGATCTGAACTCACAACCCATCCTGCTGTATCCTCTTCACTAGCAACTTGATCTCGTATCATCTGAGCCTCCTGATCCGTCTTCTAGACTTCTAAAGGACGTGCTATCAATGCAGGTCGTAAAACTATAGAGAACAAAGTTGCACCCATCGCTGTCTCCCCGAGACACAGATCAAACTCCCCAATCTCTCTCAATATATCCCACTCACGTATAGCCACAGAAGCTAACGACCCATGAGATCTCCTACTAGGAGCGTCAGCCACAACATTGGCCTTCCCTGGATGGAACTACAAGTCAAAATCATAATCTTCCAACAACTCCATCCAACGTCGTTGGCGCAAGTTCAGGTCCTTCTGCGAAAATAAGTATTTTAAGCTCTTGTGATCGAAAAAAATCTCTAAATGCTCACCATAAAGATAGCGAGCCATGTCTTCAAGGCGAAGACCACGACAGCCAACTCCAGATCGTGTGTTGGGTAGTGCTTCTCATGCATCTTCAACTGCCGAGAACCACAGGTTACAACCTTACCTCCCTGCATCATAACACAACCTAGGCCGTGATGTGATGCATCACAGTACACAGTATACCCCAAGCTTTGCTTTAGAATAATCAACATTGGCGCACTAGTTAACCTCGTCCTCAGCTCTTGGAATTCCGACTCGCAAGACTCACTCCAAACAAACACAACTCCCTTCCGCGTCAAACGTGTCATCAGCGCGGCAAGTCTCACAAAATCCTTCACGAACTGTTGATAGTAGCCCGCCAAACTCAGGAAACTATGGATCTCAAAGACATTCTTCGGTCACTCCCAACCCATCACAGCATCAGTCTTCGATGAATTCACTGCTACTCCGTTTGTCGACACTACATGTCCAAGAAACCTCACATCAGACATCCAGAACTCGCACTTTTCGAACTTCGCATACAAGCAATGCTCTCTTAGAGTCTGTAGAACGATACGCAGGTGTTCCTTGTGCGCCTCCCTAGTGGGTGAGTAGATAAGAATATCATCCACAAACACCACCACAAAACTATCTAGGTAAGGATGGAAAATTTGGTTCATCAAACTCATAAACATAGCAGGAGCATTCGTCAGACCGAACGGCAAGACCAAAAACTCATAGTGACCATAACGAGTTCGAAAGGCGGTCTTCGCTATGTCCTCGTCCCTAGTCCTCAACTGGTGGTATCCTGATCTCAAGTCAATCTTCAAGAAGTATCTCGACCTCGTCAACTGATCAAACAAATCATCTATTCTTGGCATCGGATATTTATTCTTCACTGTCGCCTGGTTCAGCTTTCGATAATCGATACACAATCGCAAGGATCCATCCTTCTTCTTAGCAAAAAGAGCAGGACCTCCCCACGCCGAAGTACTCAGGCATACAACCCCCCTATCTAGCAACTCCTGAAGCTGTACCTTGAGTTTAAGCAAGTCAGTAGGTGCAAAACGATAAGACAATATAGATATGGGAGCAGCTCCTGGAATCATATCAATAGGGAACTCTACCTCACGGTTCGGTGGCAACTCGAGCAGATCGTCAACAAAGACATCTGGATAGTCGCAAACCAGCAGAGATAACTCTCCTCGAACCCTAACCACATCATTCAACATGAGAGCTGAAAAAAAGAAACCCATGTTGCCTTGGTTTCGCACAGCACCTGGGATAGACATCAAACCTTCGTCCTGATCACCCACAAAACAGAAATAATCTCCTGCCGATGTACAAATTGTTACCCTTCATCGATCGCAATCGATAAAGGCACAATAGGTGGTCATACAATCCATCCCTAGGATGACATCAAACGTGGTCATGTCTAGAATGATAAGGTCAAACTCTAAACAATGACCGGCGACCTTCTACACGCAGGATCTAGACACATGACTCAACATCACACTCCTACTGGCTAGGGTCTCCACACTCAAAGCATTACCCAATAAGTTTGTTTTCAATGCCAAAGCAGATGTGAATGCAGAGGACATAAATGAATACGATGCTCTCATGTCGATAAGAACACTGCCACATGACCTATAGACAAAAAGAGTACCTCTGATCATAGAGATGGTAGCAGCAACATTGGGCACAATCGGTGCTCTGGATGAACTGAGATCTACAAGAACATACGCTCTGGCCTATCCATTGTGGCCCTGAACTATCGACTGTCTACCCGACTGTACTGAGGCACCCCCTTCTACAAAATCTAGATAGCTGGCGTCCCTGGGGCAGATGGTGTAACAAGTGCTCCAGCTGTTCTTCGCATACTCCATCCTCTGGGGAAATTCCTACGAATGTGCCCAGACTAACCGCACACAAAACATACTACTGGCTCCCTCTCCTACGCCTGCCACTGCGACTGTGCCTGAACAGGCGCTGGACTACGACATTCTGCCGCACGATGCCCTGGTCGTCTGCATCTATAACAAACAAGCCCTCTATGCTCCTACCTTCCCGTTGATACTATGAGAGGCGAGGATGCAGAAGACTGTGGCTAGTACGACCCCAATGGACATGAACTCGGACTAGATGTCCGTTGACGCTTTTTCTTATGTCCTCGGGACTGTGCACGTCTCCCGTCCAGCTGACTTCTACTATCTCTGTCTCTGCGCGTCTTGTTTAGAGTATCTTCCACCTTCATGGCGGTCTCCACTAATTCTGTAAAAACCTACATCCTGAATGCCGCCACTCGATCTCTGATAGCGGGCCTCAAACCCCTTTCAAACCTCTTCGCACGAAACTCATCAGTGGGCATAATCTCCTGTGCAAATCGGGATAAGCTAGTAAACTCAGCCCCATACTCGACTACTGTCATCGTCCCCTGAGTTAGAAAAAGAAAGTCCTCTCTGTAACGGTCTCTTATAGTCGCAGGAAATATTTCTCCAGAAATACCTTTGTGAACGTCTCCCAAGTGCCTCCAACTGTAGTCCTGGCAAAATTCCACCACATGTGAGCACTCCCCCTCAGCTGGAAGGCAGGAAAAGTAACTCTCAAATCATCTTCCTCTATCTGAAGCGTGTCCAAGATCCTGGTAACTAGCTCCAGCCATTCAGTAGCTCCAGCCATTCAGTGGCTACCGTGGGGTTGGGATCCTCAAAAAAGGTAGGAGGGTTCAGACGTTAGAACTCGCGCATTATGACTGTCGCCCTCGATTGAGGCACACTCTCTCTTCCCCTAAAGGCCCTGGCCAGCTGCCGGATGGAGCCTACCATCTCACGCAACTGAACTCCGTCAACAGGTCATTGGGGTGCATTGGCATCCCCAACATCTGAGACTGGAACATTCCTTCGGCCAGAACCACGACCACGGCTTCGTCCTCCCCGTAAGGACATAACAGGATAAGCTTCCCTACAACATGTTATTGCTAACGTAATAGACATAATACACAAAAGCATGTTAACACATAGCCTTATGATCATGTTAACACATCTCACACACCGAGGAGAATCAACAAGAATGAGGCATCACTTTGGATAACCTAATTAGATTCCTTACTAGAAATCACTTCCATGAAACGCGTCTCTGTAGACACCCCAATTTCATCCCGCCCAATCTTAGGTGAATTCGATGATGAAAATAGTTAGAATGGTGTCTCAGTTCGATCATTGGGAAGTGATCCAAGCTCGGTATTTGAACCCGAAATCTTGAAACCAAAGAAATTTTGTCGACCAAACAGTTGGAATGGTGTCTCAGTTCGACCGCCATGTTCATTGTGGCGACCGCCAATAGAACCTCGTGGAAACCCTAACCAAAAGTGGCGACCGCCAACTCTAACATGGTGACCACCAACTCCAACCTGGCGACCGCCAACTCATGATCTGGCGACCACCAACTTCAAAAACCCTGATGTGTCCCATAACATGTCAACATCTCATTGGTTGAAGAATTCTATAAATACTGTACCCATGGTATGTTTTTAGGATAGAAAATTAGATAGAGGTTTAGAGAGAGAAGCTCTGCCGAGTCGCCGAGCAATCCAAGCCCCAATGCTGAAATCCTGTGGAAATACTAAGAGCTGAACCCCTTATACCAAAGTTCAGAAACTCTAGCTTGGATCATCATCCGAGGATTAGACCATTGAAGCACATTTTCAGACTTTAGGATTCCTTAACGATCTAAGTACTTTGCTTAAATCCCCGGTCCTTCTAGTTCTATTTTCTACCTCTTTGGAGTGATCGGGTTAATTTGATTGTTTTATCTTTATTATGTTTTTGTATTACTTATAACTGCTTTATTTATGTTTTAGCTTATTTAGTTTACTTATTTTATTTATTTGCTTGCTTGCATTGAGTTTATTAGTTCATTAATTAGTACTAACACAATTTGACGATACAACTAAATAATGTCGTTATTATTATAATATAAGCACTTATATAAAACTGGTTGTAATTGTCAATATTACACCCATTTAATTCTAGTATTTCATTTCTTCTCTTTTTTTTCTTTTTATGTTAATTTAATGTTTTAACATTTATTTTCTTTTCTTTTCTTGTAACATTAGTTTAATACTCCATTTTATTTTATTTTTAGCTTTGCATTTCTTTTCCAGCTTTCATTTTTTTTTTTCTGTTTTATAATAGTTTAATTTCTTTTTTTTAGCATTTTCTTTTCGTTACTAGCTTTACATTTTTTTATAATATCCTATTTTCTTTTTTTTTATATATAATTTTTTTTTCTTTTCATAACACTTATCTCATCTTATCTTTCTTTTTCTTCATTTTTATTAAACATAAAAATCATAAAAAGTGTTTTTAATCTAATTCTCATTCTTTAAGTATAATTTTCTTCCCTTTTTGTTTTTCTCTCCCTTTATTTTCTTTTATCTTCTTTAGAATGTGAATAGTTAGCTTTTCTTTTTTATTAGTTTAATAGTAATTTCTAACTTTTTTATTTTTAGCTTTCTTTTGTAAACATTTTCTTTTTTTTTCTTTAATATTTAGGTATTCTCTTGTCATTTTCTTTTTTATTTTAGTTACCTTTTTTATACAATTTGATAACATAAATGATAGTTTTAGTGAATGTTTTGTTTATTCTATTTGAAAGTATGTTTAAATTAGTTTATGATTTTGATAATATTATTAGCAAAGTTCATGTCCATTTTTAGCATATTTTAACATATTTTTGCCCTTTTATTTGAATCATGATAGTTTATGTTATTTTAATAATATTGCATGTGGGCGTGCTCCATGTACCATTTAGTTAGAAATTGCATGCTGTAGGACTTAAAATTTTATCCCTTTATTTGTTCTCATTTGGAATGCTATGTACATATGTTATGCACTTTTCATATTTGATTTTGGATGTTCCCTCTTTACCTCAATTTTTTTTATTTGCATGCATTTAAAATTTTTTTATTAAATAACCAATAATGACTAGTAGAGGCCAATCTTACGGTTTGGCAAACTGGGTGCCTTACACTTTCTCCGATTCGTACCTTAGCCCCTAAACCCTCTTCTCTGGTTAACATTTTCAAGATCAGTAGCCATTTTTATTTTTGTTAATTTTTCTCAAAAACTAAGTGGCGACTCCATTTTCAACAAAAAATAGTTTTTAAAATTTGACTTTCAAGGTGTTAAAATATTTTTCAAACATCTTTGAATCCATTATTTTTGAACACTTAAAAACCACTAAATCTCGGCGCCATAGTATTTTTTGGAGACTCTGCTAGGGACTGATTTATAAAATAAAATAAGAGGGTTAGACTTAAAAACATCATTGGTTCTTAATAAGAATTTCTCATTTGTATTTTTGCATGCATGTGCATTGTTCTTCAAGTCCCCCTGCCTGGCCGACCTTATGCCCTGAATGTTCATCCGTTTCGAAAATTGTTACGAAGACAGGTAAGCCTTGCTGACTGTATGCTTTCATAAGTGCAGTAAAAGAGTTCGGGCATACCGTTTGACCACGTCCTGCACCACTCAAGGTATGTGAGGTATATACTTGACTCTATTCAGAAGGTACCCTATTCGATTGACTAGAACCAACCTTTTGCATATAGTAGCTTAGAGCCCCTCATTAGGTACTGCTAACTCCTAGTAGAATTATGTATTTTTTTAATTGTATGTTTTTATTGCGTATTGTTAAGTTTGCTTGTTTGGCTTAGGCTAGTTCTTTCTTCGGGTCCGACCCGGGTTTTTCTGTTATCCTTTGATTAGGTTAGCTTTTCACCTTCGGGTTCTTACCCGAATTTTCTTTTTCACCGTGTTTGGTTTTCACGTCGGAGCTTTCATTTTCGGGGTCATGCTCGTCCTTTGTTTTGAAACCTCTAGGATAGTTTCTTTCTCTTTCGAGCTCTTCTCGGGTTGTTAGTTTTATACCCCCGCCTTTGTTTAAGCTTGATTCCTTCAAACCTTTGCTATACATGCGTGAGCTAGTCTAGCTATCCTACCGTTATGCTGTCGGAATCGGCCTCCTGGGAGGGTTAAAACTACCATCTTTTCGGCATGCTGTCTGTTTCTCTGTTTAGATGAACCTTTCCACTAAAGTTTAATTGATTCCCTTCTTAGCCATCATTCTATTTTTTGGGTCGTCCTGTTGTTACGCTGCTAATATGAGCCCGACAAGGGCATTATTTCAGCTTCAGTGATTATCTATCTATGGTTTGCTATTTTGGGAATCTGGGATGTTTGCTATCTGTCATCAGAATTATTGTCTGGGAAGTGTTTTGATACTGGTTATTTTGCATCCAATAATCCAGGTGTTCTTCGGGTCTAGATCATTGAGTCGAAAAGATTACAGTCGACACGCGTCTGGGCAAGATCAAGGTCAGGTAGACTCTATAGAATATCTGAATAGCCAGCTGAGTCATTGAAAATGGCAGAGAACGAAGTTAACTTGACAGCTCTAATGAGAGCTATTACTGAGATACAGAGAGCTGTGAAGTAGCAGACCCAAGCTCAAAACCAATGTCATGCGTAGATCCGGGCAATTCAGGCCTGTATGCCCGTTGTGAATGGACTATTAGAAGATACAAATGAGAATTGCAAAGACTTTTGGAATGATAACCAAGGACAGGAGGCACCGTAAGTTGACCCAAGCTCAAAACCAATGTCAGGCGCAGATCCGGGCAATTCAGGCCTGTATGCCCGTTGTGAATGGACTGCTAGAAGATACAAATGAGAATTGCAAAGACTTCTGGAATGATAACCAAGGACATGAGGCACCGTAAGTTGTTGTGCTGCCTTGGGTTCCCCGTCCGATGGTGGTAGAAGAAGAGAACACTGCACAGTTCAGAGAACCTGCATTGGCTGAGAAAATCGATCGAATGGAGAAGGTCCTTAGAAAGGCCAAGGGAGTCGAGGAATATATGCTCGATGTAGGGGGACTCTACCTATTTTTAGATGCAAAACTCCCAGATAAGTTTAAAATGCCCGATATGAAAAAATTCAATGAAATTAGAGACCCCATAATTCATCTCCGAGTGTATGTTGGTACCATGTCGCCAATAGGAATTTATGACCGGCAGAAGGCCCAGGTCTTTCACCGATCTCTTTCACCGATCTCTTTCTGGGACAGCCCATAAATGGTTTCTCTCCCTCGATGTAGCAGAGACCAGAACCTGGGAGGACATTGCTACAGCATGTGTCAGTCAATATAGCTATAATTTCTAGCTAGATGTAACCATTTGGGAGCTAGAAACCACTCGTTAAGAAAGCAGAGAGTCAAATGTGGACTTTTTGACCAAGTGGAGAGCAAAGGCAGCTAAAATGACAAATCGACCAACAAAAAAGGAATAGGTGAGAATTTTAGTCAAGAATCTGTAACTCTCCCTGAAACGTTATCTGATCACACAGCCGCTCTCCACATTCGAGTAGTTGTTTGATGCTGGGGTTCAGATAGAAGATGCAATCCAGTCTGGTGATATCGAGGAGGTTGAGCCGAACCAAAATCCGAGAAGACCTTACCCATCCACTAACCCTACATCTCGCTCTAACGAGGTGAATTTGCTAAACCCCCAATCAAATCGATCGAATTCTTCACCTTCATCAATTCCTCCAAAAAATAACCAGTCGTTGAAGCTGAAAAAGTCAAGGAGAGTTTTCACTCCCCTTAATATCTCTCTGACCACGGCCCTGAATCGACTTGTCAAGAAAAGGATGATAAAGCTTCTTGATCCAATGTTGCCTCCTAACCCTTTACCGCAACGCTACGATCCCACCCAATATTGCTCATACCATAGAGCCATGGACACCCAACCGACAACTGTCTGAAACTTCGCCATGACATTCAGGATCTCATTGATAATAAGGTCATACCACCTCCATTTGCACTGAATGTCACAGCTGGTTTTTAAATTCTTATATTTTGCACGATTCAAGTCTTGAGTCAAGTCAAAGTTTTGTAAGTTTTTGCTTTGTTCTGATCAGTTGAATGTCGAGTTCGAGGGCACGTCTATCTGTGCACCCTTTTCTTTTGCTTTTAATTTTATAATCCATGCTCTCTTTGATATCAATGAAATAAATGAAGGTTCCAATTATTCTTCTTTACTTGATTTATTTTATAGGCTTTCTGATAATTTTGAATTCAAATGGGATGTCCTCGAAAAATTAAAAGTTTTAATAAAAAAAGAAAAGAAGAAATGTGTGCCCAACCAATAATTGAAAATTTTTTGTTAATAAATCTGAGTAATGAAATTAACCTACAAATTGTCCAAATTTGTTCTTCTTTATTTTTAGTTGAACGTGAATAATTAATAACTTTATTAAAAGAATTCAAAGACATTTTTGCATGATCATACGAGGATATGCCCAGAATTGATCCCAATATTATCCAATACCATATCCCTTTGTATCCCGATGCTAAATCGGTCAAATAGAAATTGACAAGGATACGTCTAGAATGGGCTCTGAAGATCAAAAAATAAGTTACCAAGTAGATCAACGCTAGATTTCTTATGGTAACCAACTATCCGAAGCAGGTGGCCAACATTGTGCCGATCTTGAAGAAGGATGGATGCATCAGAGTCTATGTGAATTTTTAGAATCTCAACAAGGCTAGTCTGAAGGATAACTTTCTATTAACGCACATTGACGTCTTGGTAGATAGTACAACGGAACATGTTCTTTTACCATTATGGATGGCTTCTTCGGGTACAATCAGATCTTAATGGACCCTGAAGACATAGAAAATATGGCACTCATTACACCATGGGGCACCTACTGTTACCATGTGACACCATTTGATTTGAAGAATGTAGGGGTAACCTACCAAATGGCTGCCAATACCTTGTTGCATAACATAATACACAAGGAAGTCAAAGTGTATGTAAATGATATGATTGTGAAGTCCAAAAGATCAAGACGACCATATCATAGTGCTGCAAACATTCTTTGAAAGGATTAAGAAGTATAAGATGTGGCACAACTCGCAGAAAAATAGCAGAGGAATCAAATGAAAGAACTCCTCTTATTTGATGAAAGAAGGCTGCAAATTCTGTTCCACGTACAAGGGTATCAAAAGAAGATAGCCAAAGCGTGCCTGAGACCTGAGAGAATGTGATTTGGTTCTTAAGAAAATCAAGGCTCCTATTTTTTACCAAAGAGAAAAGTTCAAGCCAAATTGAGCCGGGCCATATCTGATCAAAAATATTATAACCGGTAATCATCATGGATCTAGATAGTAACATGTTCTCCACTCCAATCAACTTGAACCAACTCAAAAAAACTACCCTTGAGAGAAAAATAAAATAAAATAAAAGCTCGTTGGGTTGAAAATCGAAAAGGCGATCTAAGAAAAAGTTAGAGCAGCCTGCAATGCTGAAAACCTAAAAGGGCAACCTTGGCAAAAGTTAGGGCATCACAAAATGAGAGTGTTAATACCTAAGAATAAACCGAGCTCGAACTACGTCATGGACTGATTCCATTTTCTTGGGATACGTAGGTAGCTTCTTTTAAGAATTTCGGCCACCTAGAATACGTAGACAGCTCCTTTTAAGAAGTCCGGCCACCTTCTTTGTTTTATCCATCTTTGAATCTAAGTAATGATCAATGCAAATTTATCTTTGAGTTTTGATAATAAAATTGTTTAATTGCAAGAATCGAAAAATTTTAAATAATTGAGAATCTTTTTTAGATAAACGTAAAATTTTCATTACTTCAGCTGCAATCACAAGGTTTTAGACATAAAGGACAGGCACGCATGTCCTAAACTCTAAATAAAGAAGAAAGCTACAAAATTCTAAGAGCAAAACATATCTCTCAGATCTTCCTTCTCTTCGCTACTTGTTCTTCTCTATCTTCTTTGTTTCTTCTCTCTTCATCCTAAACCAACCACGCCTTGTACTCCTCGGGAATCTCAGTATGGGGCAGCTCCTACATCTCCATCAATGAATAAGATGGTCAAGCCTCCAGTTACTATGCCAGAAATGGGGCTTGAAGGGAAGATAAATTAATACGACCCCATACGCCGTGAAATATGTTCTTAGCTCGACTAAATTGCCTTAAGATCTGGTGTGGATAATAGAAGGTGGACAGCCGTAGACCAATCGACAAGACATCTGGATGGTCCATAATGGTCAAAGACATAAAAGGGATCTACCATTAGGAGCACTATCAAGTGATGTCTCTTCTAGTCAATAAAGAAAGATATTGTCTCTAGGCTTCCTCAGTAGTGCATATTGGATAAAAAAGACGATAAACAAAGGTAACAGCGCTGTATCCTTTCGAACCCTATTTTTATAGAAGAGTTACTTTCTCTATCAGCCAGATCTGAGAAGAGAAAAAAGAGGTAAAAATCGAGAGAAATTAGCAAATGGAGAGAAGAGCGGAGAAAATGAGAGATTTGAGTTTCACCTTGGAGAAACAGAGGACTACCGGCAAAAACCATGATTACACCCCATTGGATAGCACTAGACCAATCAGGATCTCAGCCAAAACTAGGGGCACAAAGTCTTTTCCTGCCCTTATTTACTTAGCAATGTCCACCAGAATAGTGCTAACTTGGCCATTATAGGAAACTAGAAGGCACCAGGCAAGTAGACAGATGCACAGAACATAACGGCACCGCAACTAAAAGTTGAAGTCACCAAGGGCGTCGGTAGGACAAAATCTGTGTCCAGTGAATCCCCATGGATGAAGAAATTAACCTTTTAGCCACAAGGATGTATGATGAACATAGAAGGTATTGGCATGAACTTCCGTGGGATGAGATTAAGAATGACGGTGAACACCTCTACAGTAGGGCATAACTCTTCAAGACCAAAGAAAAAAATATGAGCTTGTGGATCCTAAAAGCTATGTAGTAGCCATCAGCAACGGTTCGTTGATCCAAACCTTGGTGCACCAGGCAAACTTGTTTTAAATCCTAGTCATATGCGAAGTGTTGTCTAGGTTCTAGGTTCATAAGACAAACCTTAGGTTTCCTAAGCCCTGGTGCGCTAGACAAATCTTTCAAGCCCTAGAAGACTAGGTACCCTAAGCCCAGGTGCGCCAGGCAAATCCTTTTAACCCTAGGTTAATGTGTGAGTGACGATCCTTAAGTTTTCTCCAAACCCTGGTCCATAAGGCGTTTAGGTCCTAAGTCCAGAAGGTGTCTTAGGTTTTCTCCAAACCTTAGTCCATAAGGCGTTTAGGTCCTAAGTCTAGTAGGTGTCTTAGGTTTTCTCTAAACCCTAGTCCATAAGGCGTCTAGGTCCTAAGTCCAGAAGGTGTCTTAGGTTTTTTTCAAATCCTATTCCATAAGGCGTCTAGGTCCTAAGTCTAGAAGGTGTCTTAGGTTTTCTTCAAACCTTATTCCATAAGGCGTCTTGGTCCTAAGTTTAGAAGGTGTCTTAGGTTTTCTTCAAACCATGCATAGTCCATAAGGCGTCTAGGTCCTAAGTCCAAAAGGTGTCTTAGGTTTTCTCCAAACCCTAGTCCATAAGGCGTTTAGGTCCTAAGTCTAGAAGGTGTCTTAGGTTTTCTTTAAACCCTAGTCCAGAAAACATCTTAGATTTCTCAAGCCCTAGAAGACTAGGCACCCTAAAACTTGGTGCGCTAGGCAAATCCTACACGTCCTAGTAGAAGACTAGGGACCTTAAGCCCTAGTGCACTAGGCATCCGAGTTTTTAGGTAATGACTCAACCTATTAATTAGTGTTTTCTCCGAATAAATTTGATTTTAAGCCGTGACTTGACTTTTAATTATTTTTATCTCGTGTTTCATCCTGAATTTTTAGGTCTTGACTCAGCCTATTAATTCGTGGTCTCTCTTTCTGATAAATTTAATTTTAAGCCATAACTTGATTTTAATTATTTTCTTGTCCCGTGCCTCGTTCTGAATTTTTAGGTCTTAACTCGACCTATTAATTCATAGTTATTCTTCTCAGTATGAATAGTTTTATGCCGTAACTTAACTTTTAACTATTTTTACCTCGCTATCATTCCGAATTGTTGGGTCTTAACTCGACCTATCAATTCCTTTCACGGTTAAGATAATTTCTTGGATCTTAATTCGTTCCTTTTAATTATCTAATCCACAGCCGAGTTCTTAGATCTTAACTCGATCTTTGACTAGGTTCGTGCTCCCTTTATATCTTAACTCGATCTCTAGGACTTGTTCAAACACATTCATGTTTACACCAGCATCTGCATCATGTTAGCATCTATTTATGTTAGCATGTACATCATATTTCTTATCTCATATTTTTGCATTTTGCCCTGTGAACTATGTTTTGGTCTGATCCCTAGCAAAGGGGTACGTAGGCAGCTCAATGAAAATTCGAGTACGACCAATATCATAGCATGCTTGTATGTTTGTGGCCTAAGATTAATGGCTTGGTCAAATGAATGTTGTCTTTAGATCTTTGATATAACTTGTATCACGCGTTACTATGCAAGTTATATCAAAGAGGAGCAACTTTAGACACCCCAATTTGACTGCGCCCAATCTTAGTGAATCCGATGATGAAAACAGTTAGAATGGTGTCTCAGTTCGATCCTCGGGAAGTGATCCAAGCTCAGTATTTGAACTCGGAACCTTCAAATCAAAGAAATTTTGTCGAATAATCAAAAATTGCTGTCCAAGTAAGGCGACCGCCATGTTCTTTGTGGTGACCGCCAATAGAACATTGTGGAAACCTTAGCCAAAAGTGGTGACCGCCAACTCCAACATGGTGACCGTCAGCTCCAACATGGCGACCGCCAACTCATGACCTGGCGACCGCCAACTTCAAAAATCCTGACGTGTCCCAGAACATGTCAACATCTCATTGGTTGAAGAATTCTATACATACCGTACCCCTTGAAACGTTTTCAGGACAGAAAATTAGAGAGAGGTTTAGATAGAGAAGTTCTACCGAGTCGCCGAGTAATCTAAGCCCCAACGCTTAAATCCTACTGAAATACCGATAGCTGAACCCCCGAAACCGAAGTTCTGAAATTCTAGTTTGGATCACCATCCGAGGATTGGACCATTGAAGCACATTCTCCAACTTAAGGATTCTTTAGCGATCCAGGTACTTTACTTGGATCCCCGGTATTTCTAACTCCATTTTCTAACTCTTTGGAGTGATCGGGTTAATTTGATTATTTCATCTTTATTATGTTTTTGCATTGCTTATAACAGCTTTATTTATGTTTTGGGTTATTTACTTTACTTGTTTTATTTATTTACTTGCTTGCATTAAATTTATTAATTCATTAATTAGTGCTAATACAATTTGACGATACGACTAAATAATATCGTTATTGTTATAATATATGCACTTACATAAAAATAGTTATAATTGTCAATATTACACCTATTTAATTCTAATATTTTATTTCCCCTGTTTTCTTTTCTTTTTATGTTAATTTAATGTTCTAACATTTATTTATTTATTTTTCGTTTAGTTAGTCTAATTTTTCTTTTAATAGCATTCTATTTCATTTTTTTTTGCTTGTAACATTAATTTAATACTCCATTTTATTTTATTTTTAGCTTAATATTTCTTTTAACTTTCATTTTCTTTTTTTTTTATAATAGTGTAATTTCTTTTTTTAGCATTTTCTTTTCATTACTAGCTTTAAATTTTCTTATAATATCCTTTTTTCTTTTTTTCTTTTTCTCTTAATATTAATTTAATCTTTTCTTTATTAATATTTCTTTTCTTTTAATGTTAGTACTTATTCTTCTTTTAAAACTCTATTTTTTTTATATATAACTTTATTTTCTTTCATAATACTTATTTCATCTTATCTTTCTTTTTTTTTCATTTTTATTAAACCTAAAAACCGTAACAAATCTTTAAATCTAATTCTCATTCTTTAAGTGTAATTTTTTTTCCTTTTTTTTTCTTTCCTTTTATTTTCTTTTATCTCCTTTAGAATGTGAATAGCAAACTTTTCTTTTTTATTAGTTTAATAGTATTTTCTAACCTTTTTATTTTTAGCTTTCTTTTGTAAACATTTTCTTTCTTTTTCTTTAATCTTTAGGTATTCTCTTGTCATTTTCTTTTTTATTTTAGTTACCTTTTTTTTATACAATTTGATAACATGCATGATAGTTTTAGTGAATGTTTTGTTTATTCCATTTGAAAGCATGTTTAAATTAGTTTAGGATTTTGATAATATTATTAGCAAAGCTAATGCCAATTTTTAGCATCTTTTAGCATATTTTTGCAATTTTATTTGAATTATGATAGTTTAGATTATTTTAATAATATGCATATGGGTGTGCTCCATATACTTTTTAATTAGAAATTGTACACCGTAGGACATAGGATTTTATCTCTTTATTTGTTCTAATTTGGAATGCTATGTACATATGTTATATACTTTTCATATTTAATTTTGGATGTTCCCTTTTTGTCTCAACTTTCTTTATTTGCATGTATTTAAGAAATTCTTATCAAAGAATCACTGATGATTAGTAGATGCCAACTTTACTGTTTGGTGAACGGGGTGCCTAACACATTCTCCAATTCGTATCTTAACCCCCGAACCCTCTTTTTCTTGTTAATGTTTTCAAGATTAGTAGCCATTTTTGTTTTTCTAAGTTTTTTTCAAAAACTAAATGGCCACTCTATTTTCAACAAAAAAGGGGTTTTCAAAATTTGGCTTTCAAGGTGTTAACATATTTTTCAAATATCTTTGAATCCCTTATTTTTTAACACTTCAAACCCCCTAAATCTCGGCGCCACAGTCTCTAACATGGCTTCCAAGTTCGTTAATCCAAACGCCCGAAGACATGACTAATCAATCTTAAGGTCCGCCCTCCATTCCCACGTATACACCACAAACTATCATACTTATGTTTAGAAAATGCTTAAACACATACAATCAAGCACACACGCACATCCTCATAAGGTGATGTACCCTCTTTTTCATAGCTCTAAGATATTCGAACCCAGAGCTCTAATACCAAGTTGTCACACCCCAAACACCAACGTCACGCAAGAGCCCACCAAAATACCGTTTAAGAAAATAAGATTTTTTTTTGTAGTTGGAAAACCATCAACTCAAAATTTACAGCAGTTGGATAAAAGATTCTCAGAGTTTAGCTCTCATAAACAGTAACCATGCAGTTTCATACATTGATATGTATATTGCCTCAAGGCGTATAAAACTCGCCTTCAGAAATAGGTATCGCATGTAAAACTACATGTCTCAAAAATAAAAAAAATTACGGCAAGTCTTTCACCACCACGGTTATCTAGGCAGCTCCTAATATTCACCTGAAAATGGTTTTACAGCAAAATCTCGCACCATGAGCCGAAACTCAATAGGAACATACTATAAAGCTGTAAAGCAGGTTATACAATTATAAGCATAAAGACTGAACCACATGAGCCAAAAGGTTTTTCTCCCAAAAATCACAAGTTTTTTATCCTTGAAACCATGCATATCATCAATGCAGATATCATACCACAGTTAAGAAAAAGCAGTAATAAAATAGTATTTTTCACTCGAACCACACTGCCGAAGAAAATAACATAAAATGAAATTCTATGTACCAACTTTGCCACACACAGGGACAAATGTAATAACTATAAACTCATGTCTATTACCCTAGTCCTGAATCACTTAAGACATGCTAGGTAATGACAAGTTCTATATGGAGTCACAACAACGATACCACGCACGGGGGCAACCAACGCCACTCACTGGGGCAACCAACTCTTTACGAATTTCCACGACCGATGGAAGAAGTATCCAATACCCCTTTTGTGTGGAATAACCCAAGGGGCCGTAGCGAACCCCACACTACGCACGTTTTTGGACTTCCACCATGGAGCAATAGATGCCCACTCATCACACCCACTGTCACGGTACATCTATAAAATTCAATTAAAAACTCACCATAACTTAACTACGAAAACTAACAAAACTATTATACATCAACATGTATAAAATGATCCAATCCATCAACCATGGAGATCAACAACTATTTTCAATAAAACGTTAAAATATTGAGACTCAACCCCGAGGGTTAGCTCCAAACCTCCAAAAACACATTTTTCATAATTCCCACAAAATACCTCGTTTTCAAACATTCTTTTGAAAATCATGGATATCAACACATCCGAATCATGTATAAAAATCAAGAAAGGTGTAAAACTTACTTTTTATCCAAAAATCAAGTTTTAAACATGAAAACCACATTTAATGTATTTTTTATCCGGTGAAAACACATATAATTACATATAACACCATTTAACAACAGTAGGGTCTAGAATCCTACTTCGGTGAGTCGAAACTCGAAGTCTCAAAAATTGAATTTCGTCGGAACGAGAATCTGACCGGATAAGTGCGAAGCTTATGGCATGTACAACAGGGATCCGTAAATAAATTAACAAAAAACTAAGCCCCGGACCCTCAAATCTAGAGAGAAAGCAGAGAAAACGGGAAACTTAGGTTAGAAGCAAAGCTTTTAACAAATATCTCTGCGCCAAGATATTTATAGAACGACAAAATATGTCGATCCAGTCGACCGAACGAGCACACTGTTGACCCAATCGACTGGATCCTCCTGTCCAGTCGACCGAACAGCCGAGAAATGTTTTCAGCATCAAACAAGGTTTTTCAGCTTAAACACCGCCAAACGAGCCTCAACCACACCCGGTAAAGCGTAAAACAAGTATACACATGTTGTTCTACAATTTAAAACATAACTCATACATCGAAGCTATTCATATAATGAAAGAAACACGTCAAATATATAAATAACCTAAAATGAAACAGTTTCGGGTCTTACAAATAGAGTGATTTAATTTTAAAATTGAGAGTATTATAATTTCTAAATTAAGTAATAGTGAAAAAAGTTAATGGAAAAAACCAAATAATGGTGTTTTAGTATTAAAAACCTAAATAAGATCATTCTTGATATTCGAAAATTCATACAACTTCATTTTAAAACTCAAACCAAATAAAAAAATTTCCTTTACCCATTAGTATAATCAGGATAACTTTTTTTATATGGCTTTTTTCATCTTTTAGTAAAAAAATATTTATATTAGTTCGATGATACTTTTTAAATTTCTCTCGTTATAAAAAACTAAAAAAGTAAAAAAAATAAACTTGACTAAAGAATTAAAAAAATCAAATAAGACGAAAAAAACCACTTTAAGACTTTTATATGATTTTTTTTAGTGAACTTTTTTGGATGCTTATAACAAAAGTCCCAATTTGATGGATTCTTTTGGGATAAGTCCCATTAAAAAAATATATATTCCATTAGGTCATTTGCTTTTTCATTTACCAAAATTGCCCTTGCTTTGACATAGCGAGCGCAATAAGAAGCATCACAGGCCATCAGGATCGTCTGCCATAACCACCACCACAACCTAACCCTAGATCACTCCTTATCGTTCTCTTCTTCCCAACAACAACAGCTACAACCACAGCCACTGAAACCCCTTACTCTGCGGCTCAACCGCAAGACAAAGAAGGTCAGGTGGAAGGAAGGCACCGTCGACAACGAGTTTCTCCGGGAGAAGAGCTCCAAGAAATGTTGTATATTCCATGAAGAGAAGCCATTCGATGAGGACGACAGCGACATTGACACCGTAAATCAACCTAATGGAAATGATCGCTCCAATAAACTTCACCATCTCGATCACAACGATGTTTGTTGTCCTTTATAAACGGAAGATTTATATAAACTTGTTCAACAGAAGGACACAAACTCGGTAGGTACCATATATGTTCTCAATTGCAAAAGAACTAATGATAAATTTAATTCACATTAGAAAATGTTGCATTGTACAATGAGATTGAGAAATTAAATTCACATTAGAAAATGTTGCATTGTACAATGATATTGATAAAAATAAATTCACATTAGTATTGTGCTGTAATTGTGAACTGTATTATGAGAAATACGATTATGATGAAAAGTTTATATTGTGTTATGTTAAAAAGAATGTTACATTACACAATGAGACTGGAAAAATAAATTCACATTAACTACGAACTGTGTTAAGGTCGGTTTACATGGCTTGAACAGTTAACATTACACAATGAGATAGGGACGTGCTTTAGCGTTTAATTATCGAACGAGAGACATGTTCTACGCCTCCACATTCCACAGGTTCTCTCTTATGGCACCCAAACCTCAGCGCTTCCATCCATGTACTCTCTCTCTACATATATCTATATCTATATATATACACATTTCTATTATATAAGCCCTAGCACATGCCTTGTATCTATGTTTCTTCTGGTGAAATGATTGCTTAAATTCACTATGTGAATTTATGGATAGTTGCAAAGGCGATTATGCAGAACGCCTCAAAAAGGCCCAGGACGATGGCCACTGCTGAATCCTCATCGGTGAAGGATCCATTCAAAAAATACGTGGACTACCACTTCCTCTTCCTTTTCCCCCTCCTTCATGCTCCAAATCATCATCAAAGCAAAAAAAAAAACTCAAGGAAATCATATCGGAAGTTTCTAAAAGCGAACCCAACTAGCCCTCGGTGGCAACGATCACTGTCATACCCCAATTTGGGACATGACTGGCCGTGAACCAAAAATCATTATATGTGGAACACGTAAGCCCATCAAAAGTAATAACAAACATAAAACGAGTATAATCTATAAAATAAACGTTAATTGAATTAATTCAAAACTTTTAAACATAAAATATAATAACCCACAAATTGAATAATATCTTAAAATTCTAATATCATAAGCTAACTAGATATTTAAACTTAATACAACTCAAAAAATCATAATGGAGATCATAAGAGAAGGCGTCCCCAGCAACAAAAAAAATCATCTACTTTTCAATATGTCCACCTGAAAAATATTAATGAATTTCATAAGCTCACAACCATGTGAATGATTAAAGTACACATTAATATACAATTTTAAATCGAGGGACAAAAATAAATTAATAACAAAAATCATAATTTCAAAATATGAAGTACCACATCAATTTGCTAAAATATTTTTATCTCAACTTTTCAATCTACGTTTCAAATTTCATACAGAAAACCCATGTGTCAAAAGATAGCATTATCTCAAAATCTAACATTTTTCTCAATGGTAAACATATCAATCAAAGTTTTGTCAGGCCATGCGTAACACAAGGCATCAAGCCTGTAGATCCACATATATTGCACTTAGAGGCAGCATCAAGATGGCGCCCATGATTATTTTCTAAGACGATTTGATTGACATACCACACTAGATAATTGTACAACCGTTGAGATACTAAGAGTACTCTCCTAGTGACCAGAGTCACCCACTGGAATATTCCCTAAACTTTTTAACCATGCGTATTTATTTATGTGTATTTAACCATGTGTATATGACATCTTACCGTAAGATATTAAAATATATCTATAAAACATGTGAAATACTCCAACAATTATTAAACAATTATTTTTGAAGAGTACATATCATACATAGATTTCTCAAATAATTTTTGAAAAAATGGTATTTTCAATAAAGATAATAGCATGCAAAATCTTTCACCAGGTTCTAACAAGGTATTATGTGCGACAAACGGAAAGATTTATAAAACAGACGCCATCCTGAATTATACAATAATAAAATATTATTATTAATTAATGCTCAAGTCAAATAATATTTAATTACTAAGCAAACCTCCATTAAGATTCTATTCATCTTAATCTTTCTTATATTAGTTTAAGTTAATATTTAATTTTTTTACTACATAATATTTAGCCTAATCAAAACTGTTAATTACTCAGAACTCCATTTAAATAATAATGTACCGAGATATTTATAATAATCAGATTAAGTTTCAGCATTGATTTTATCGAAGAGTATATTTGTTTTAACTTATTATTATTATTATTTCTATCTTCTTTCCGGATATGTATTATTATTTCTATTTAATATTTAATAAGATTAAAACCATTAATTATTCTCATACGAGTCCTAATGATAATATATTAAAATATTAAAATAATCGGGTTAAGTTTCATTATTAATCGACCGAATACACACACACATATATAAATATATATATGTGTGTGTATATATTACTTATTATTAATTTCTATTGTCCTTCAAGATATTTATTATTATTTTTAATATTTAATATTTAATATTTAATCAAATCATGACCATTGAATATTTCAATTTAGGCTTAAAGAATAATATATTACAAATACTACCATATTTGAGTCAAATTACAGCATTGTTCTTATCAATTAATTAACTACTTAAGGTTTTATATATATGTATATTTTCTTAATTTATGCCAATGTTTTAGGATAAAAATTTCATCAAAATAACTTTAAAAATAAATTCTATACATCGAGAAACCTAAGAGGATATCGTCAATCCCGATATTTCAGGATACGAATTTTGTCAATAATTAATATTCACCATATAATTAATATCGTTATCTAACTCACCGAGATTATAAACTCATAAAATATCGCAATCTTTAATGAATCAAAACAACGAATATTAAATATACATAAATAATTAATTTTACAGATTAATAACAAAAACACTCATAATAACCATATGGTGTGAATTAATTTATATAATCAGTATAAAATTAATTATCTCAACGTGGTTCTGTTCAATACACACAAAGTGTACTAGCACAACGAGTTGGAATAATAGACGACGCTATTATCTATTTCCCATAACCAAGTTAAGTCTACTAAAACTCTATACTACAGTCGTACTAATGGTTTATTCAATTCTATCTAAACTGTGAATCAAAAATTTATATTCTATAAAAAAATTTAATTTGGTCTTCTGTGTGCAAGTCGAACTCTATACATGAAATTAAATAAATAATAAAATGTATATATTACTCATTAAGATTCTCATAAAATAAAAAAATTAATTTTATTAAAAAATTAAATACTAAAATTAAAATCATGATTTTTAGTATATAACCCTATGCCAATCCGATTGACATATCCCACTGGATAATCGTACAACTATTGAGACACTAGGAACACTCTCCTAGTGACCAGAGTCGCCCACTGTAATATCACTTAGACTTTTTAACCATGTGTATTTATTCATGCGTATATAACTATGCCTATATGACATATCACTATGAGATATCAAAAACAGTTATAAAATATGTGAAATACTCCGACAGTTATTAAATATTTGTTTTCAAAGAATATATATTATATATAGATTTTCTCAAATAAATTTTGGAAAAAGAGTATTTTCTATAAAGATAAATAGCATGCAAAATCACTTATCTGGTTCCAACAAGATATTACTTCCGACAAACGAAAAGATTTATGAAACGGACGTCACCCTGAATTATACAATAATAAAATATTATTATTAATTAATGCTTAATTCAAATAATATTTAATTACTACGCGAACCCCCATTAAAATTCTTTTTGTCTTAATTTTTCTTATATTTGTTTAAGTTAATATCTAATTTTTTTACTACATAATATTTAACCTAATCAGAATCGTTAATTACTCAGAACTTTATTTAAATAATAATGTACCGAAATATTTATAATAATCAAATTAAGTTTCACCGATTTTATCGAAGTATATTTTTTTTAACTTATCATTATTATTATTTCTATCTTCTTTCAATATATGTATTATTATTTTTATTTAATATTTAATAAGATCGAAACCATTAATTATTCTCATATAAGTCCAAATGACAACGTACTAAAATATTAAAATAATTGGGTTAAGTTTCATTATTGATCGATCGAATAATATATATATATATATATATATATATATACATTACTTATTATAAATTTCTGTGGTCCTTTAAGATATTTATTATTATTTTAAATATTTAATATTTAATCAAATCATGACGGTTCAATACCTCAATTTAGGCTTAAAGAAAATATATTACAAATACTACCATATTTGAGTCAAATTACAATGTTATTCTTATCAATTAATTAACTACTTAAGGTTTTTTATATATATGTATATTTTCTTAATTTATGTCAATGTTTTAAGATAAGAATTTTATCAAAATAACTTTAAAAATAAATTCTATACGTCGAGAAACCTAATAATAGACTTTTTATAGAATCTAAACGTAGTGGCCCGACTCATTTTATATTAAAAAGGATTAACTGTTGATTTTAGGTAAGAATTAAAACTTTGTTTTGATAAGTCATTGGAGAGTATTTTAAGCTTGAATACGTACATTAAGATACATTCGGTGAAAAAAATAAAGTTCCAAAAGATGTCGGGACAAAAATATGTGAAATGTGTGTAAAGGAAAGTAACATACCTTTACTAATTCGGTCATAACATTTTGTACAAGATGCATCTGGGTATGAGCTTTAGACCATTGGAAAGTAGACTTTCGGGGTTTCAGTTTGAGCACAAGAACGACCCTATTTAGAATTCGAATAAATGAGATATGCTCGTTTAAAATTGAACTAACAATGCATCGCGGAGACTGATCGATCGGTCTATGTCGGGCAGAGGCTATAAGTTACGAATTTTGGGATAGTTTGCTCATTCTCTCTTCTCTCCTCTCTCTCTCTCTCTCTAAAGTTGAGGAGTGATCTAGAGTTTGGCCTTTAGAGCTCCTTGGAGCTTTTCATATTCGTTGGAGGGTAAAATCTTGCCGTTTTCTTGGAGTGAGAAACTGTTAGAAAGTGTGGATATACGTTGAGAGCTTCTCCGTAGCCGCGTGATTGAGGTTCTAAGGGTTTGGAGCTCACGAGAGGTTTGATTCATGTTGGTGGAACGTCTTAAAGGTAAGATATTTGACTATCCTTGAAGTATTGTTTGATATGAGTTGAATATTTGTGTTTATATACATGAAAAGCATGAAAATCTATGTTTTGAAAACCCTAGATTAGGGTTTTGTGTTAAAATAAGTTAAATCTTGTCTTTTCAAATGATTTAAGGTGATTCTACTTTAATATTATCGTTGGAGTATAGTAAATGTGTGATTTGAAAGGTTAGGGTTTATTTGACTTGAAAACCAAGAAAATTGGGGCTTTTCAGGTTATTGGAATTAAATGATAAAATTGATGAATAATTTGGTAAAACTTGGGTGTGGGAACCTTCAATTGGTGTTTTAGGAAAGTTGGAATTTGATTATTTTGAAACTCAAGGGAAAATTTAGGGGTTTTGGGATCGGTGGACCCGAATGATGAACTTGGTTGGATTTTTTGACAAAATTAGAACTTGATTTACTTCTTAAACGCGTTAACTTCATAAATCTTTGGAATTGACAAAATGGTGTATCGTTGGATTGAGAACTTTGAATAAAACTCATAAATTTAAAGGATGTGTAAAATGATGAATGAAATTTGAGGGTTGTGATAACCTATCATATTTACATTCCACGAGTTAGTGTGGCATAAGACTATGCCATGTGTTAAAGAGTTTGGGGTTTTTAATGTAAAATCGAAAAACACATGTAATGATATGAGTTTGACGAGAGAAACCAATGTTGGGTTGTACTCATGTTTAAAAATGTATTTAATTATTATTAATCATGGTCATGTTGGAAAATCGTTAATGTATTTAATTTCTTGTGTGGGTTGCGTGTTAGCGAGAGGAATCAGGTTTTAACGGTTGGACTCGAGTTGTGATGTGAGTGATTTGATGGCGTTGTGTTGGCGAGAGGAACCATTTTGGGTTGGACTCATGCGTGCATGATGTGATTTGATATATCAAAAAGAACTAATTTTGGGATCTAATGGATAGTTTGGGCACGAGTTGCTCCACGGTAAAGGACCGAAAAACTGCGCAAATTGAATTTTTTGCCCACGGGCTAGTGGACTAAGAAAGGACGTTAATCGCGTCGGGGTATAGAACATCCTGTTACTTCATGAGGCCTATGTGGCCGGGTTGATTGTAATGCTACGTGGGTGTATATGCTCGTCTAGCATCGATTTTTATGTTTTAAACCACAAGTTGGTAAAATCATGCAGAAGTGTTGATCATGTGTGTGTGCGGGTGTGTGTAAGTTGTAAAATTGGGAAACCTTGATAATGGTTATGGAAATAAAGGTTTACTTGAAAGGTGGACTTTGTTTGGGTTTGGAAACATTTGAAAAATGTGTGGTTGTGTGTTGTGTGCGCGTGCGTGTGTACGTGTATGGATAATGACAATTTGAAAGGGATATATATATCTATTGGAATTAAAATGAAAGAAAGCTAAGTGATGATTTTGTAAAGAAAATTAGTTATGTGACGAACTTAGTAAGAAATTTGATGTAATATTTAAAAACTTTATGTGTGGCACGTTGCATAATCACCCTCGCATGTCATATATATATATATATATATATATATATATATATATATATA
>JAOTRH010466628.1:0-27615 GCA_034768845.1 Heliamphora exappendiculata | reverse complement strand
TGGCCAATTCAATTGTAATTGGTCCAGCTATTGAAATCTGGATTTCAATGGCCAATGAAATTCACAGATTCCAACAGATTATCTTCCCAACAAATAAGTTTAAGTCAAATCCTTTACATAAAAAAAAAATCAAATTTAACTACTACCAAACCAATTTTTCCTTTATCTTAAATGTTGTCCAACAATGCCAGCCAGTTACTATTTCGACCATAAATCTACATTACATTTCATAACATTGTTGATGTGACATTTCTTATGTGGTATATTTAAAAGTTAAGATTTGTTTCAACAAATGGCTAAAATTGTGTTTTTTTTTCGCTAATTTCAAGTTTATAGCTTTTTTTCTCTCAATTCAAGTTTTTTAGCTCTCTCTCTCTCAACTCTCTTTTATCTTCATTTCAAAATCAACTTTTATCTTTATGAGAAAAAAAAAAAGCAAGAATCAAGGTATAATAACAATTATTAGTGATGTTAGAAATTGTGGTAAGCCTACTAAAATTATTCAATACGTTGGTGCATGTAAAGTTAAGGGTATTATTGTACTTTTAGTATTTTCTTGATCTTATTATAAATAACAAGGGATATGGTGTAAACCCTAAGTTTTTGTGCTCTCATTCATTGTTCTTCTCATTCTCTCTTTTCCTCTTTTTCTCTCCCACTCTTTGCAATAATTCTAACATGGTAACAAAGCTCGATCCTGTGTAAACTTCTTAGCAATCCTTCTCCTCAATTGTCTGACTTCAAAACTGTAAAAAAAAAAAATTTCAAAAAAAAATCCTTGATGATCGTCTAGTTCCCAACAATCGATTTGTGATTTTTTCCAAAATTTTCCATGATTGTTTCATAGTTTTTCCCAATTTTTCCATATTTCGGCGCCACTAGGTTTTTCTTTGTCATCTCGCGATTGCGTCGTTTTCTGCTTCAATTGATGGCCTGTTTCTACTTCATGGGTGCCGACTCAGTGTGTAAGAGGCTCGAATCAACTCTCTTTGATGTTTTGGGTTGATTTCAAGATCGGCTATTCTCGCCTAGGGTTTTTTTTCTCGCTCGGCTTTGTTCCTTTTGGCTATGTTTTGTCTACTTCAGAGGGTGTTCACCACTATTGATTGAAGCCCTAAGGTTTGGTTGCAGATTCTAGCTGTTTCTTAGGGTTTTGTTTTCGGCTCTGCTGCGATTGGTATGAGATTCTGGACTTTACTGGTACTCTAGTGGTTCGGGACAACTTGGTTTGCATCTGTTTACAGTCCATTACTCCCATCAGTTTCCTTCTGCTTGTTCTTGGTTTCCCATAGCCATGTCTAATACAGGCAAGCCTTCTGGTAGTCATGCAGACACTAGATTGACTCGTTCAGGGACTTCTACTGATAATCTGTCCTTCAGATTAGCCCTGTCAAGCTGGATGGTAGCAATTATTTAATTTGGTCTCGTTCTTGCAGTTTATCCATCGCTGCTCGTGGTGTGTTTAGGTATATCACTGGTGAAATCACATAGCCCACAGTCATTGTTTCTTCTCACACACGTTGGATAGAGAAAAATACTCTCGTTATGTTCTGGTTATTACACTCTATGCAGCCCTCCATTAGTCGCAGTTTTTTACTTCTGGATACTGCACATCAGATTTGGTCCGCTGCTGCTCAGACTTACTCACACACTGGCAATAATGCTCAGTTGTATGAGTTGAGAAAGAAACTCCGCAAATTAGAACAGAGAGACCATTCATTGGCTCAATATTATGCTGAGTTCACTAGCTTGTGGGGCAAGATTGATTATCATCAGGACTTTTACGCTGTTTGTACTACTGATGCTGCTACTTTTCAGAAGATGGTGGGGAAGGAGCGGGTATATGACTTTCTTGCCGGTCTCCATGTTGACTATAATCCGATCCGCGTTCAGATTTTGGGTCGTGATCCATTTCCCGCCTTGCGACAAGCATACGCCTATGTGCAGCAAGAAGAGAGCCGTCGTCATGTTATGGTTCCCATTTCTGGTCATGAACGTTCTGTGTTAACAGTCACATCTCTTCATCGCACCGGCCAGCCTAGTCATATTAAGTCTGGGGAGAAGAATGGCTCTGTTGCCCGTGATCAGCTGCATTGTGAACATTGTGGTAAATCTCGTCATACTATTGATCATTGTTGGAAGTTACATGGTCGTCCTACTCCCGAACGTGGCGGTGGACGCGATGGTGGGCGTAGTGGACCAGTTCGCTCCCACGCTTATCTCTTTGAGCTCCCTACTAGCACATCCGGTGAGACTGGCCCTTTTTCTGAGGCGGAGTTGACTACTTTCAGGCGCCTGATGACTCGGGTTGATATTTCCTCTTCCACTACCTCTCCTTCCTCTTCCAACTTTGCTCATTCAGGTATATCTTCTATTGCACTTAGTGCAATTGCCTCTCCTACTCCTTGGATCATTCACACCGGTGCCACTGATCATATAACTGGCTCTTTTACTTTATTTTCTTCTTATTCCACTTGTTCTGGTAAGGATGAGGTTAAAATAGTCGATGGTTCTTTATCATCTATTTCTGACAAAGGTTCTATTCCTTACTCTGCTCTTCTTTATCTATCCTCTGTCCTTAATGTTTCTAATTTTTTTACTAACCTTTTATCTATTAGTCGTCTTACCAGTTCCTTAAACTGTTTTGTAACCTTTTTTCCCACTCATTGTGTTTTTCAGGAACTGGAGACGGAGAGAATGATTGGTGGTAGTGCATATGGTGGTCTGTACTTACTAGATGTTCCGTCCTCTTCCCCTATTCCACCTTCATCGTTTGACCAGGCTCTCTATACTGATACTGGCAACCTCCACCTACAATTACTTCAGTGGTATCGCCGTTTGGGACATCCTTCTTTTGGCATTTTAGAGAGACTTTTTCCCTCTTTAGTTAAATATTGTTCTAGAAATAATTTTTTGTGTGAGGCTCGTGAACTTGCAAAATATAAACGTTCTGTTTATCCTTCAGTTAATAAACGCAGTGTTTCTCCTTTCACTATTAATCATTCTGATGTGTAGGGTCCTTCACCTATTACTTCTATTTTTGGTTATCGGTGGTTTGTGAAGTTTATTGACTGTCATTCTCATGTTACTTGGGTTCATTTGCTTCGGACTAAAAATGAAGCCTTTCACTGTTTTCAAAATTTTCACCGCATGGTCCGCAACCAGTTTAATGGCAACATCAAGATTCTCCGGACTGATAATGGGACTGAGTTTCTTGATGGTGGTTTTCGTGCTTATCTAGTGGCTCATGGTATTCTTTTCCATACCAGTTGTGTACGCACTCCTGAACAAAATAGCGTTGCTGAACACAAAAATCGTCATCTTCTTGAGGTTGCTCGTTCCCTTCTTATTTCTATGCATGTTCTCAAGTCTTTTTGGAATGATCAGTTCTTACTGCGGCTTATTTTATCAATCGTTTTCCTTCTAGTGTTCTTCAGTTCAAAACACCTTTGAAGCTTCTTCCCGAGTCTTCTCCTGTCTCCTTTCTTCCACTTCGAATTTTTGGTTGCACTTGTTTTGTTCATACACCAAAGCACCTCGATGGAAAATTAGACTTTAAGGTCATCAGAGGTGTCTTCATTAGCTATTCTGCTACCCAAAAGGGATATAAATGCTATGATCCGGTCACCAACAAAAGTTTTGTCAGTATGGGCGTTACTTTTTGGGAGTCCGTGCCTTTTTTCACTCTCCTCAGCCATCTCTTCAGGGGGAGACATCTAGCCTAGAAGAGATGTTACCATTAGATACAAAAACTCAAGAGTCTCAAGGTTTGGTTTTTTTGAATCTTACTTCGCCAATTCTTGCTCCTGGTGAAGGGGAGATGGAACCCAGTAAGGATGGAACTGAACAGGATGTTAGTGTGTGGACGATTAGGCAGAAAGGATCTGCATACCTATACTCGACGATCGAAAGATCAAACAGCTCGTGTGCCACTACCATCTTGCCAGTTGTTACCTCCATCCTCCAGTTCAAATTCTCACGCTGAACCACCTGGTAATGAGTCATCTGTTGTTGATCTTAGTACTTCTAATTTACCTATCACTATTCGCAAAGGCGCTAGGACATGTACTCAACACTCAATTTCTCATTTTGTCTCATATAATTCTTTATCATCCCCATATCGTGCTTTTGTCTCCTCCGTGTCCTCTATATTGATTCCACATGATTGAAAGGAAGCCACTGAGGCTTCGAAGTGGAAGAAGGCTATGATTGAAGAGATAACAACCTTGAAAAATAACGGTACTTGAGAGTTAGTCTCTCTTCCAAAAGAGAATAAAGCAGTTGAGTGTAAATGGGTTTTTACAATAAAGTACAAGGCAGATGGATCAATTGAGAGATTCAAAGCAAGACTAGTTGCTAAAGGCTTTACCCAAACTTATGGAATTGACTATCAGGAGACTTTTGCTCCAGTAGTCAAAATGAACTTAGTTCGGGTACTCTTATCTTGTGCCGCTAATATGGGTTGGCCTCTCAAGTAATTGGATATGAAGAATGCATTTCTTCATGAAGATCTAGAAGAAGAAGCATATATGGATGTACCACCAGGATTCTCATCTCGTGAAATTGAAGGGAATGTGTGCAAATTGAAGATGGCCTTATATTGACTAAAACTATCTCCTCGAGCGTGATTTGATTGTTTTTTCAAGGCCATGCTAAGATTTGAGTACCGACAGAGTCGAGAAGACCATACTATATTTATCAAGCAAGGCAATAATAAGATCACTGTTCTTATTGTCTTTGTTGATGATATAGTTGTGACAGGTAATAATTATGAGGAGCCATCTCGTCTTAAGGCAAACTTAGCAAAAGAATTTGAGATGAAAGATCTGGGGGCACTACGATATTTTCTTGGAATTGAGGTGGTTAGATCAGATAATGGGATCTTTATTTTCCAAAGAAAGTATATTCTTGACCTTCTAAATGAAACTGGTATGATGGGTTGTCGACCTACAGATTCACCTATTGAGGCTAATCATCGTCTTCATAGTGGTGATGGAGTACCTGTCGACAAGGGCCAATTTCAGCAGCTTGTGAAAAGATTAATATACCTGTCTCACACCAGACCTGATATTGCATATGCTGTGGGGGTTGTTAGTTAGTTCATGCATGATCCTCGTAGTGTACATCTTGACGTTACTTATCGTATTCTGCGATATCTTAAGTCTGCCCCTGACAAAGGGCTCTTATTCTCCCGTAACGGCCATTTGACATTAGAAACTTTCACAGATGTAGATTGGGCTGGTTCAGTTGACGACATACGATCTACATTTGGGTATTGCACATTTGTAAGGGGTAACATGGTTACTTGGCACAGTAAAAAGCACACAGTGGTAGCTCGATCAAGTGCAGAAGCTGAGTATAGGGTTATGACACATGGCCTCTGCGAACTCATTTGGCTCAGTCCTATTAAAGGATTTGGGTATTGAGTGCGACAAACCCATGAAGTTGTACTGTGACAATAAGGCTACCATTCATATTACTCATAACCCTGTTCAGCATAACAGAACGAAGCATATAAAGATTGATCGACACTTCATCAAGGAGAAATTGGGTTAGGGATTAATATGTATGCCATTTGTGAAATCTGCAGATCAACTAGCAGATATTTTTAGTAAAGGACTTAGTAGTAAAATGTTTCAACCTATTATATGTAAGTTGGGTATGAGAAATATCTATGCATAAACTTGAGGGGAGTGTTAAATTAAGGGTATTATTGTACTTTTAGTATTTTCTTGATCTTATTATAAATAACAAGAGATAGGGTGTAAACCCTAAGTTTTTGTGCACTCATTCATTGTTCTTCTCATTCTCTCTCTTCCTCCTTTTCTCTCCCACTCTTTGCAATAATTCTAACAGTACATTTAATAATTGAAGAGTTTATAAAATTGAATTATGTTCAAAATGATTATAAGCACGATTAATTGTTATCTATATTATATTCCACGACACTCTTGATGTGATATTTGTCTTATGTGACATATATAAAGGTTAAGATCTATTTCATCCAATGGCAAAAATTGTGTTCACTTTTCCTCTCACTTCAATTTCTTTTACCTCTTCCTCTCTTTCCTCACACGCTAACAACTCTCCTCTCTCTTCATTTTAAATCCAACTTTTCTCTCTCATGAACAAAAAATAGCAAGAGTAAAGGTATAAAAAGATATATTTCTAATATAAAGCTATACATGAATGGTCGAAAAATATAATTAAATTCATAGATTTATTTATTAAAATTAAGAGCAAGTCCAATGATAACTATTAGTGATGTTAGACAATAAGCGACGAGCCTACTAAAATTTGTTTAACATGTTACTTTTACTAATTGAAGAGTTGATGAAATTAAATTATATTCAAAGTGCTTTTAGGCACGAGTAATTGCTCGTCCTACACAACTCAAAACTCAATTATGATGTTTGGGCCTTAAAGTAGCATATAAAGCTCCAACACACCTAAATTTCACATGAAAATTGCTTGAGATGGTCATGAAAATTGACGCCCTAAGTTTCAACTTAGACATTGCATCAAAGTTAGCATTCGAATACATAGCAGAAGCATAGATGTAGGTTCAAATTCATCAATTATCACTACATAGTTTTTAGAGATGTAAGAAGCCTAGATGTGATTACTCACAAGAATTTAAGCAAATAGCTTTGTTTCTTACTTTAGATTAAACTTGGATGTAATCCACTTTGAGTCTTCCCTTCTTTTCTTCTTATTTTCTTTGATTTTCATACTCTCTCTTAGCAAACCCATAAATCTGTACAAGCAACTCTCTCATCTAGTTTTATCCTTTAATTTCTTGAATTAACAAGTGAGACACGTGTCTCTTTTTTTTCACAAGCTTGAAACCTCAAATAGGTGTCATACTTCCAAGCAAGTTGTATGATTCAATACTCACAGAACTTCTTCATTAATGTAATTAATCATCGTTTACTCTTATTAATCAAAATTAGGTTAAGTAATTTCATTTATTTTGATTAATCACCTAAGTCTTAATTAATGAAGACTTAGATTAATTAAATCATGCTTAATTCTAATTAATCCCAGTTAAATTTTCATGCTAACTTTAGATCACCATAAACAAAACATAAGGAAATTAAGTACCTTGATTAAAGTTGAAGTAAAAAGAACTGAAAACTTAGGGTTTTGAGAGAAAGAGAAGGGAAAAGGAAAGAGAGAAAGAAATAGGTTTTAGAAACTTAATCATCCCCATTCACCTTGCATCTATTTATATTAAATCTACTACAACATAATTACAATAATACCCATAAGATTGAGGAGTAAAATAAAACTAATATACTAACACTTTCCTTCAAGTTGAAGCATAGATGTCAAATATGCCCAACTTGAAAGACAAGTGGTAGAAAAAAACACGAGCTAAAAGCTTAGCGAAAATATCTCGAAGTTGATCTTCTAAGTTGTTAATGTGACATATTAGAAGAATGAGAGAGCTTAACCTAAAAGGTTAGCTCTTCTAACTATTTATATTAAACCAAATATTATAAAATAACATAAATAACGCTCAACACTATTCTCTAGCATTATCACTGCGCAAGATGCAAACTTTAATATTAAACTGAGTTTGAATTTCAGCACAAAAGGTACAAAAGATAGAAAACAATTATGAACGATCTTTCATTAAATAAAGTCAGGTAACTCAAGTACAATCATCCACAAAAGTAACAAAATACCAAAATCCCAACTTAGAAGTGACACGAAAAGGACCCCAAATATCTGAATGAACTAGCATGAAAGGACACAACTCTCGTTTATTAATTCGGGAAGCAAAAGGAACACGATGATGCTTTCTCAATTGACACGACTCACAATCTAAAACTGAAATAGAACTTAACCTAGGAACTAAAAGTTTTAAGTTGCCCAAAGATAGATGACCAAGACGATAATGAATCTGAAGCGGAGAAGCAATATCAGGACATGCAGAAAGAGAAACTGCGGATGATGCCTTAGTATCCAAATAATAAAGACCACCTGACTCGCGTCCTTCGCCAATCGTCTTCCTCGTCACCAAATCTTAAATGATAACAGAATCAGGAAAGAAAGAAATAAAACGGTTAAGATTTTTGGCAAGTTGACTCACAGACATCAAATTAAAAGGAAAACAAGAGATATATAAGGCAGAAGACGGTGCAAGCAAATGCATAGGTTGAATGGTGCCTATGCCTTCAACAGAACTGGTAGAACCATCTGCGAACGTAAGACGGGGTAAGGAAGATAAAGACTTGAAATGAGATAAAATCTGAGATATACCTCACATATGATCGGTGGCACTAGAATCAATGACCCATGGGCGAGATGTAGAAGAAGATGAAAGACAAACAGTAGGGGTACCTTTCTGGGCTAGAGATGCAACTGGAAGAAATGCCTGCAAAGCCACCTGATACTGAAGAAACATAGAGTACTCTTCCTCAAAAACAGTGATATTCTTATCCTCAACCGGAGTAGAGGAGGAAGGGTGAACATTGTTGAACGTCGCAACATTAGCAAATCGAGAAGGTTTGCCAACAAGATCCCAACATGTCTCTCGTGTATGATTGAGTAAGCCACAATTGGAACACTGACGAGGTGGACCTCTACCTCGACCACTACGACCACCTCAAGAATCACCACTTCCTCGGTCATGATTGTAACCACTAAATTGGTCACCTCGGTGTTGTGTAACTAGAGATGAACGATCAGAATTGTCCCAAAAAGAACTACTAGAGACCTGAGAACTGTCCCGAGAAGTAGCGTGCAAGATTCTAGAATACACTTTGGCAAGAGAAGAGAGCTCAGCTGTTGCCAAAATCTGAGAGCAAACGGACTCAAATTCAGGCCGTAATCCCACCAAAAATCTTATCACAACAATATGTTCTCATTGCTATTACATTTTGCGAATATCATTTGTGATGGGAAGAACCACATTTAATTCTTCATGAAGCCTCTTAAGTGCCGCAAAATAATCTGTAATAGACTAATCATCTTATTGCAACTGAAAGTATTCGACCGAAATATCATACATACGAGTAAGATTACTGGAATATAACATCTGAATGTACTCCCAAATTTCCTTGCAAGTGTCAAGATGAGTACACATATCGGCAATATGTGATTCTATAGAATTCCATAACAGTGTAACAATCGGAGTATCCTCTTGTTCCCATTCAGGCTTTCACTTATCATTGGATAGACCGGACATAGTCAAGTGGTTTTGTTTACCTTGACCAATTAAAGCAACTTTTACGGCTTTGGACCAATGCAAATAATTAATTCCATTCAACTTACAAGTAGTGAGTTGTGGAATGGGGAATTGAGGAACAGATAATTTGGAATCCATAACTCCACCAACCTAACATAGAACAATTTGCTTTTACATAGGAACAGAAACTCACAACTCGCAAAGAGGAACCCAAATCATAAGAGTAGGGGCTGTCCATATCAGATCTGACTAGGGTTAATAAAAAAAATGAACTATTCATACCAAAGGAAGCAACAGACAAGGGAATCATCCTTAAACACATGGAATGACTGCGGCGACTATGAAAGACGGCGCTGGCGGCAACGACTGTGGTGGACGGCGACATCGGCGACTGGTGGACGACGGAAGCGGTGACTGTGAGGGATGATTCGCAAAAACTATGAGGCAGCGATCGTGATTCGCGATTGTGAAAACTATTACGTTGGAGACAGTGAGGTCTGGTCACGATGCGTGGAGGTGTGGTCGCGACTGGGATTCGTGACTGTGATTCGCGATGTCGCAATGTGTGGATGCGCGAAGATGTCGCGATGTGGTCGGTGATTAAGGTGGTGGATGTGGTCAGCGATTACGGTGGTGGATGTGGTCGGCAACTGTGGCGATGGTGGCGGCAAAGCTGAAGAAGGAAGGCGGCGGCGATGGATAGATTAGGGTTTTCAACAACTGGGGTGGTTTTTTTTTTATATATATTTCTCATGAATTTTAGCTTTGATACCATGCTAATATAACATATTGGAAGAATGAGAGAGCTTAACCGAAAGAATTCTGTAACTATTTTATATTAAACCAAATATTATAAAATTACATAAATAACCCTCAACATAAGCAAACATAAAAAGTAATGACACACTCATGCATCGACAAATCTGGAATATAATGACAATTAATTTCGATATGATTAGTCCACTCATGAAAAACTGGATTATTAGCAATAAAAATGGCAGCCTATTTGTCACAAAACATTTGCATAGGAGTAGGAGCCGTAATGTTGAAGTTTAGTAGAAGAGATAAGACCCATGGTCTGTTTTTTACTACATCAAGTGACAACGTTGCAACCAACAAAAGTGTAATAACCAGATTTAGACCACCGACTAGAACGGCTACCAACCCAATGCGTGTCACTAAAACCAATTATAGACAAAGAATTAGATGGGCGATATAACAAACCTCGACCAGAGCATTCTTCAAATAACACAAGATACGACAAACAATATCATAAGGAGGCTGACGAGGAGCATGCATATAGCTAACCGCCCCAACAACATAAGTAATGTCGGGGCGAGTAACCACGAGATAAATGAGTTTCCCAACTAGACGATAATAGCGTATGAAAACGAGAAAGAAACCACCAGACATCAACTTTAATTGTAGAATCCATAGAACTATCAATAAGACGAGTACTAAGAAACCCAATCTCAAATAAAAGATCGGTGGATACTTGTGTTGAGATAGAGCAATATCCTTAGAAGAGCGGACAACCTCAATCCCAAAAAAGTAACGACGAGCACCTAAATCCTTGGTATGAAAGTATTGGCTCAAATATCGCTTGATGTCAACAATATCAGCAAAATCATCATCAGAAGGATAATGCCACCAACATAAACAACCAGACAATAGTCCCACTAGATAAATGATGGGCAAACACAAAATGATCATATGCGGGGCGTCGAAAACCATAGGCAAGAACAACATAACTGAAGTGATCAAACTACGCACGATAAGATTGCTCCAGACCATCCAAAGAATTACGTAGGCAACAAACAAGGGGCACACTTCCCTACACAACATACCCAGAGGGCTAAGCCATATAAAGCTCCTCCGAAATATCATCATAAAGAAATGTGTTCTTAATCTCAAGTTGATATAGTGGCCTAACAATGAAGAGAAGAATTTAAACAGAATTAAGGCGAGCCACAAGCAACAAAGTCTAACAAGCATTAAGGCACTCTACAAACTCATCAAGAAGGTATTTGAAAGTATATACCCAAGTGACCCAACGACAATCGACAACCTCTTTCTCAGGAGAAAAAGGAGCAAGCACCTAAATTTGATTCTTATGAAGAGCACTCATCTCCTCATCCGTAGCGTGCTTCCAACCAAAAAAAGACAGAACCTGAGTATGAAAGGAACAAAAACAACAGACAATGTACAAGCAAAAGAGTGAAGACATAAAGAGAGACGATCATATGAAATAAACTACGCAATAGGATGTTGAGTACAACTACGTATACCTCGAAGCAAAGCGATGGATAAGACATCATCCAATGGAGAAGAGGGAGGAGCAGGAACCCCGGATGGGAAAAAATGATGGTGTTCAGTTCAAAAGGAACAACATGTGTATATCGATATCGCCGGTGCACCAGCAAATGACGGTTAGATGGTACTGACTTGGGGAAAAAAAGAAGTAGGGGTAAAGTAAGAGAAGCCGGTTGCCCCCCCATGACAGGGATAAGGTCGGATGATAACTCCTTGCCTAGGGAAGTAAGGTGACTTTAGCATTAATAAAATATCGACGAGATTCAAGATGAAAACACTTATATCCCTTTTGAGTACAAGAGTACCCAAGAAAAACATGTTACGGGCTCGAAGAGAAAGCTTATCAAGGCAGGGATTGAGAACATGAACAAAGGAAACACAACCAAACACCCGAGGAGAGAGGGAAAACAAAGAAGAATTGGGATATAAGCAAGAAAAAGGAGACATTGGTTAAGAACAACAAAAGATATACGGATAATGAGATGAAAAGTAGTAAGAGCTACGTCACTCCAAAAGTGTTTTGGTACCTGCATATGAAATAGCAAGTTATGTGTAACATCTAATAAGTGACGATGATTACGCTCGGTGACATCATGTTGCTGAGAAGTATGAGCACAATTAGTCCGATGAATGATACAATGATCAACACAGAAAGAGTCAACTACTGACTACATATATTCTAAGGTATTATCATATCGAAAAACTTTGATATGCTTGCCGAATTGGGTAACAATTTCGTTATAAAACTTAAAAACCACATACGGTAATTCAGATCATTGCTTCATCCAAAAAAAGCCTAAATCATACGAGAAAATCATCAACAAAGATAACGGAATAAAAGTATCCATTAACACTAGAAGTTTGAGAAGGACCCCAAATATCTTAATGGACAAGATCAAAAGATCTAGACATACGTCCGTGACTACTACGAGGAGAAAAACTACGGTGCTGCTGGCCGAACTAACAAGCTTCACACCCAAAACTAGGCATAGGACAATACGGAATAGCAAACTTTAACTCGGCCAAAGAAGGATGATTCGGCTGGAGATGCCATTGAAGGGCGAAAACAAAAGCACTCAAACCAGAGGTAGTGGTACTAGGCTGGCAATCAGTATCTAAAAAATATAGGTCATTTTTCTCCTGCCCAAACCAATCATCTTCATGATTTGGAGGTCCTGAAAAACACAAGGGGGGAGAAACGTTATAAAACAATGTAAGGTTTGAGTTAATTGACTCAAATAGCAAGTTCAACGAAAAGTTAGAAACATAAAGACTCGAGGGTAAGGAAAGGGATGCACATGGATGAAGTACACCATGCCCAAGAATTAGACAAGATGACCCATCAACAAGACAATATGATGATCGGTATGAGCCAAATTAAAAAATAAAGAGATTACCGGACATATGGGAACTGGCGCTAGAATTGAGAACCTATGATGGAGCCGAAGTGGCAGCACATGCAATATTACCCTTAGGTTTGCTAAAGTAGCTGGGAAAGAGACATGATAAGCAGATTGTAATGTCTAAACAAGCTCACTCAATTGAGTAGTGAGTGCATCATGAGAACCAGTAGGAAAAGCCACCTGACTAGGGGATACTGAAAATATGGAACGTTTGGGTTGTGAAATTCCATCAACAACCAAATTAGCATAGTTGGGCTTACCATACCTACACCAATAGTATGGTTCCGTATGATTAGTACCACCTCAATGCTCATACTTCTTATCACTACGGCTACTAGAAGGACAACCACCATGTGAACCACAACGTCTACGGCTACCGCAAATAGTGCCACGACTACCATTCTGTGAAATAAAAATAGAAGACTTAGAAATAGCCCGAGATAGACGGGGACCAATAGATGATTTCCCTAACAAAGAACGTAGTAGCCTAGAATAGGCATTAGTAGCAGTAGGTAATATCTCACTAACTAAAATATAATCTTTGAATCCCCACAAGTCAAGGTCCAATCCAGAAAGAAGAGAGGCAACCATAAAGTCCTCTTAATGACGCTTTTGTTGCACTAAATCGGTGGTAAAAGGTTGATAAAGCAACAACTTATTCCAAAGACTCTTCATATTGCCATAATATTAAGCTAAAAGCTTACCAAACTGCTTAGTGATGAAATTTGCTCATAAAGCTCATTGACCCGGGACATATTACTCTAGTTAGAGAAAAGGACAGTAAGGAAATCCCAAATTTTCTCTGATGTATCACAAAATTCTACTGTAGTGACAATATGGAGCTCTAAAGTGTTCCATAACCAACCTATAACCACTAAATTTGTACTTCCCCAATTTGCAAGTTTAGAAGCTTCTTATACAAGAGACATGTCAATAATGTAACTCAATTGTTGCTTCCCTAAGAGAACAACTTTAAATGCATGTGCCTAAACCAAATAATTCAACTCATTTAAATGTTTATATATAACACGTCTAGGCAACTCATTATATTTGAGAATTATTATTATATATATATATATTTATCCTCAGTCCTAGCAAAGGAACCCAACAAATAATATGAACGAGTAAAAACAAGTGGAAAGCAACTTAGCAACCAACCAAACAAGGCCTAAGCCAAATAGATTCTGAACCAAACAGATTGAGCCAAAGACTTCATGTGAACTCAAATTGCGTATGAGCTCAAATCGAACTCTGATCGAACCAAATTGTGCAAACCAAATAGATCGACCAACAAATTAGACTAACAAATTGACCAACAGTGTGTGCGAACATAGACCGCAAACCAAAAAGGCTTCGATTGACCCACTGAACAGCAATCAAACACCAAATTAACATCAAATCGGACCTAAACTAGTAGTTTTGAGACCAATTGTATGGGTTTGAAGCATGAAAAACATCAATTGAACCTCTAATTTTAGATTGAGAAGTTAAGGCTTTGAAGCTAAGAGGAAAACCAAGATTAGGGATTAGGCTTCAAATGGCTTCCAACAATTATACAAAAATTACCATAATAAAGACAAGATCTTTGATGACAGTAGAAATGCTGACGTCAGCACTTCTGTGGCTTCCAACTTCTTTTGGAGGATCCGATTTAGAATTAGGATAAGATTAAACACTCTAATACCAAGTTGAAGTACAAGGAAATAAAAGCTAAGGGTTTTGAGAGAAAGATGAGAGAAAAGAGAAGAGAAAAGAAATAGGTTTAAGGAACTAAATCAGCTCATTTCACCTCACATCTATTTTTATTAAATCCACTACAACGTAATTACAATAATACCCTTAAAATTGAGGAATAAAATAAAAATAATATGCTAACATTTAAGAAAGTGAAAAATCACAATTATCATCTAAACACATACAGCCTATTAAATCGGAGTTATGAATTACTCTTAAATTGTTAGATTCAAATAAAATGATACAACTTTTCAAAGTAAGATATAAGCATAGTTAAGTAGCAAACGTAACATATATAAGTCACCAATTACACAAGTCAGCTTTAACTTTAATGCATTACCACACATGAGAAAAATGATGAAATATATGTCATGCAACTCCACGTGAATAGTGCTTGAAGTCATATCTTATACGGTCGGTCCCAAGACCGGAGAAATGAGAAAGGTTATGCATTAGGTAGCTGACAACTAACACGTAAAAAAATTTGTCAAATATCTATGAACATAAATCCAAATAATTTACGTGTCAATGCTAAGGCGTCCCCCATAAGCGACACATTGCGCCTAACTTTGGACATTTTGAAAAATGGGCACAGGGCGCTACATCGGCACCCGGGTGTAGTGAAAATGAGTAAGGGTTCTTGCGCTTTCTTGCAGGAGTTCGAATAAAATAGTTAAGCCGAAATTATTGACTTAGATTACCACCTTGGAATATAGGAACTTTAACATGCAAAACAATGAAATTAGTTAATACAATGATTGAAAAGAAAATTAATACAACGTGCTTACAAGAGACTAAAATTAGTACATCGTGCTTACAAAAGACTAAATGGGTAGGAAAAAAAACAAAAGAAAAAGATAATACAGGATATAAAATCTATTATATTGGAGAAGAGGCATAGAAATAGTGTAGAAATAATAGTAGCTAAATACCTTCAAGATGATGTAGTAACAGTCATGCAAAAGACAATTTTGGGATCAAATTGAAGAAATGGTCCAAGAAATACGAGAAAATAATTATAGGTGGCGATTTCAATAGGCACGTAAGAAACAAGATGCAAGGATATGAGAAGGTTCATGGGGATTTGGTTTTAGTGATCAAAAATTCCCCTGGCATACCCACAAGGGGCATAGGGTAACTATTACGATCTAAATAATGGGAAGAGCTAAATGCAATTGATCTAATAATGCATGTTAGAGTTCTGCTCGTGATTGAATTCCACTGCTTTAGATACAACAAAATTGTGGGCCCATGACTGTTTGCATTGGAAATTAAAAAATTCCTCTACCCTCGCTATCAACTTACGCCCCATCCGCTCCAGATTGTCAACCAAGTCTATCCAACTTGTCCCATCCTTGTTCAAGAAATCTAACTTGAAAATCCTACTTGCTTGTACCATAACTCGATCAACTTGATCAAATTGTTCGATCCCCTTATTCTATCAATCGCACTTTTTGTCAACTGTTTAAGGATCTATCTCTTCTCCGACCTATAAAGCAAAAGAAACTTAACTACCGACACATAACAATTAATTTAATGAGGTCAGAGAGGGGATCTTATATTTTGTAGTAGTATTTGATCTTATATTAACAACACTTTCTTCAAAAAGAGAGAACACTTAATAACCTTTAAGAGTGAGTTACATAAATAGATTATTTTCTAATTAGAAACGTAGACTGCCTAATATGTAAAAATTGTAAGGTCGTTCCAAGAGAGCTTAATATCACAAAATAGACTTATTGTAGTAGATATTTACGTTAAGATGCAACAAAAGCTAGAAGAGATATTAGAATCCCATGAACTAGATGAGAGAATCTTAAAAGAGAGAAATTAAAGATTTTTAAGGACAAAATGTGTAAAGAAAAAGATGGAATTTGGAATAAGATACAAATACAATGTGAAATACAATAGTGGAATACTTTAAAAGGATAACGAAATAAGTTCTTATAGAGTCGAAGGGAAAATGACATAACTAAGGAAACTTGATTGTGGAATGACAAGGTCTATGCCATAAACAAAGCTTGTAAGGACGTTAAAGAATCGTTAGATATGTTAAATTAAAAGTTTATGATGATTTTTATACTAGATTAGATAGTAAAGAAGAAGAAAATCACATCTAGACTCGCTAAGTGGAGAGAAAAGAGAACAAGAGACCTTACTCAAGTTAAATGCATAAAAAACTGAGGATTCAAGGGTGTTAGTGAAGGATGAGAAAATTAAGAAAAGATGAAGAATCATATGATGAAGCTATGGGAAAGAGTGATTGAACATAGTCTAAGGTTAACAACAACAATATTACAGAATCAGTTTGGTTTTATGCCTGGAGATCAACTTTGGAAGTAATCCACCTATTGAAAAGATTAATAATTTAATAGAGAAATATAAAAAAAGAAGAGAGATCTTCATATAATTTTTATAGATTTAGAAAAAGCCGATAATAGAGTGCCTATAGATATCATGCGGTGGGCGTTGCAGATCCTATCTTTTTGCCTTAGTTATGGATGAACTAACTAGACATATTTAGGATGATCTTTTATCGTGCATGTTTTATGTTGTTCGATAATGATATTGTCTTAGTAGATGAGATTAAGAATGAGTTAACACTAAGCTAGAAATGTAGAGAGAAACATTGGAGTCAAAAGGGTGTCAAGTAAATAGGAACAAAAATGAATATAAGGAATATAATTTTGGCATTAATAGGAGTATTAATAGTGAAAAAATAAATATTCAAAACCAAAAAATACCTAAGAAGGAATATTTTCGTTATCTAGGTTCAATTATTAACAAAAATGGAGAAATTGCAAATGATTTAACCTATAGAATTAAAGTTGAATGGCTTGAGTGGAGGGGTATTTTCAGTGTCCTAGGTGATCGACAAATATCTATAAGATTAAAAGGAAAAAATAATAGAACAACTATTAAACCAGCGATTCTACATGGAATATATTGCTGAGTTGTTAAGAAAAATCACATAATAAGATTAGTATTGCTGAAATGAAAATATTAATGTGGATGCGTGGTAAGACTAAAAAAATAAAATTAAAAATGAAAAAATTCATGGAATGGAATGGGTCGCACCAATTCAAGACAAGTTGAGAGAAAATAAATTAAGGTGGTCTGGACACATACAACATAGACCAGTTGATGCAGTAGTAAAAAAAAGCAATAAGATCATGAGTAATAGAAACACTAAAGTGAGGTAGAACCTAAATTGACATGAGATACAGTGTTAAAAAAATATATGAATTTGTTAAAACTAACTGAAAATATAACCATTGACTGAGTAGAATGGAGTAAAAGAATTCATGTAGCCAACTCCAATTGATTGGGACAGACTTAGTTTGGTCTGGTTTGATTATGCACATGTCATGCAAAGTAATTCCCCGGTATGGCTGTTGCTCCTAGCCACCGTAGCCCCAAGAGATGGGTGGATATAAAAGTTCTCATCTTGTTTCCCGCTCCCCCCCATTAAATTGATCTCAATTATGCAAACTCCATCCCCCTCATTTTCTTCTACCATACTTGAACCCACTTCCGGCACCTATTTTTCCAGTACAACCAACACATTTTAGCTATCTAAATCTCAAACTCAATAATCTAACACAATGCATTACCCCACACAGAAAAAATAATGTTTGCATATATGTTATGCAAAATAATTCTTAGGGTATTTCATCACTGGCTGCTGCTGCTCAGCAACCGTAGCCCCGAGAAAAGATTGCATATGAGTGACAGTAAAAATGTACACTAGTATATATTATCCTAACAACAGTTCAACACAACCCTTTATATTTTTAAACATTTTGTTAGATAATTACTTTTATATGTTAAGGTCGTTTTATAATTAGTTTGATATCTTTTATATAAATACTGGTGTGATGTAGAGGAGAGGTGCAGTTAAGCATCATTATTCTTCTAATAATATTATTTTTGTGTCTTTCTCTCTTCTCTCCTACTTTAACCCTAAATCACTACTTTCTATTCAACTTGGTATCAAAGCATCCCGATCCAACTTTCTTTAAAAAAAATTACAAATTTTTTTTAAAAAAAAAACTGATGATCGACTAGTGCCGATCTATGCTTCTATGATTTTCCCCTTATTTTTCTCGATTTTTTGATTTTTTTTTGAATTTTTTTCATAATTTCGATGCCACTGCTTGTTCTTCGCCGCCAATCATGGTTTGTCGCCTCCGATCTAGTTTTTGGTTGTTGCAATCTCTCCCATGGGTGCCGAAATCAACCCTATTGACCCTCTAGGGTATCGATTTGTTGCTTTGAACATCGATTTGTTGATTCGCTGCTCAATCATTTCGGTGGCTGAAACCCTAGGCGCCGACTTCGCTTTTTTTGGTCGCAACTTGGTCGCCTAGGTCGCAACATGCTTCGAATTCCCCTCTGATGCTTGTTTCGGCCCTCATAGCATTGATTTCGACTTTCCTTCTTCGGATTTGACTCGCATCGCTAGCTTTTGGTCGCCGAATGTCCTTCGCTTCAGCTTTGGTTGGTTGTTTTGCTTCAAATCTGGTTGGTTGACTTGGATTTGCGTTCGATTTCAAGTTTTTTGTGGTTGATTAAGGATTTACAGTTCACTTTTGGGGATTTCTGCTCGATTGTGGAAATTAATTTGATTTCCAGTTCGATTTGAGGATTTTCAGTTCGATTTCGGGTTTTAAGTCTGCTTTGGGGGTTTTTTTATGCTCATTTGGTTTCCATTTCCGTCCGATTTGGATTTGATTCTCGATATGGGGACTTGATGCTCGATTTGGGGATTTTCGTATGATTTGGGATTTTGGTTCGTTTTGCCATTTTTGACCTCTGCTTGGTAGATTTGGTTGTCAAGAGTTCGATTTGGGAATTCGATTTGGGGTTTTCAATTACTTTGTTCCTTGCTATCGACTTCAGCAAGCTATTGGCTTCATTTTGGATTTTTTGACATTATCTTAACTTGTGGACTGTTGAGATTTGGCTTTTCTAGTTAGACTACTTTGCATTTTCCCCGATTTGTGACGCGACCGTGACTGTTGGTTTGCTCGTTAGATTTGGCATCCTCTCCTCTGCTTGGTTTACTATGGCTACAGTAACAGCTTCTTTTGATGCTTTCCAGATTCAGCTTAGTAAGCTTGTTTGAACCTTGTGTCGGCTCTTGCCTATCTCTTCTACTACTACCTTAGGTACTTAGGGGAATATTGCATGTGCGGTTTTTACTTCTCCATCTTGGATCATTGATTCAAGCGCGATTTCTCATGTGTCTGGTAATCCTTCTCTTTTCTCTCGTTTGACTCCTCTTACGTATCGTATAGTCTTAGCCGATGGCTCCTCTTGACCGGTTCACAGGCAAGGTGTCCATCCCTCTCCTTCTTTGGCCTTACCTTTTAGTCTTCATATTCTTAATTTTCCTTTAAACTTGCTTTCGGTTAGTCAATTCACTAAATCTATGCAATGTTCAGTAACATTTTCTCTTACTTCTTGTATCTTTCAGGACCTCAAGACCAAGAAGATGATTGCTTCCAGGCATGAGAAGAACGGGCTTTATTTTCTTGACATTGTCTCTGATTATCCTTCACATCCTTCATCCGCCTTAAGTACTACCATTTCGCCTCTTTAGTGGCACTTTCACTTAGGCCATCCTTCACCGGCTAAGCTTAAGTTGGCCATCCCCAACTTATCTCCTGTGTCCTGTTTTGAGTGTGAAACATGTCAATTAGGCAAGCATCACAGTAGTTCCTTTCCCATTAGTAGCCATCCTCGTCATTTGGCGTCCTTCGATTTGGAATATACAAGCATCTGGGGTCCTTCTCGAACTCCGAGTACTAGTGGATACTCTTGCTTTGTTATCTTTGTCGATGACTACTCTCGTGTGACTTGGCTTTTTTTGTTGAAACACCGGTTTGAATTGCCTCATGCCCTCTCTACATTCTGCAATGATTTTTTTACTCAATTTGGCAAGCGCATCAAAGTTATTCAATCTGATAATGCGTTAGAATATATGCAGTCTAGTGTTACTTCTTTTTGTCTCACTCGTGATATTATTCATCAGACAGACTTATGCTCACGCGTCCCAACAAAATGGTGTTGCTGAACGTAAGCACTGTCACCTACTCGATGTTGCTCGGACCTTATTGTTTCATGCCCATGTTCCTATACACTTTTAGAGTGATGTTGTTCTTTCTACTTGTTATCTGATTAATCCCATGCCTTCCATTGTTCTCGATCACCAGTCTCCTTTTTCATTATTATATCCTGACTCTCGACCTTTCTCTCTCACTCGTGTTTTGGGTTGTACTGCCCTTTTGCATATTCTTGATCCTGGTACTGATAAGTTATCCCCTCGTGCACATAAGTGTGTCTTTCTTGGATACTCTCATACTCAAAAAGGATATCGGTGTTATCATTCAGAGTTTCGCCACTACTACGTGAGTGTTGATGTGACCTTTGAGTCCACTCCCTTCTTCACTTCCTCCGGTACCCACCTTTCTTCTGATCTCACCTGTTGTCGTGAGGGGGAGTCTCTCTCTCCTCCAACTCTTCCACTACCCTACCTCTACCTTTACCTCCGGCACCATCTTCTACCTCTAACCCACCTTTGTAGGTTTATTAGCGATCTCAAGATAGACCCGTCGCCTCATATGGCCCGAATTCTTCATCTTGTCCGGTAGAGGTTCTTATCTCCTCTGCTCCTAATTCCGATGACTTACTGATTGCTTTGCGCCGAGATAAACGTACATGTAACCAACATCCTATTGCTCACTTTGTGTCTTATGATCGTTTGTCATCTGGTCTTCATTCTTTTACTTCTACTTTGTCCGAATTCTTCATCTTGTCCGGTAGAGGTTCTTATCTCCTCTGCTCCTAATTCCGATGACTTACTGATTGCTTTGCGCCGAGATAAACGTACATGTAACCAACATCCTATTGCTCACTTTGTGTCTTATGATCGTTTGTCATCTGGTCTTCATTCTTTTACTTCTACTTTGTCATTTGTGTCTATTCCTACTTCTTACAAGAAGGCTGTGTCCATGTCTGGCTGAAAACTTTCTATGGATGAGGAAATGCATGCCCTTTATAAGAATCAAACTTGGGAGCTTACCACTCTTTCCCCTGAGAAGCAAGCTGTGGGATGTCGTTGGGTCTATATAGTAAATTACCTTCCGGATGGTTCTGTTGAGCGTCTCAAGGAGCGTTTGGTTACTAAAGGCTATACTCAGACCTACGGCAATGATTACTTGGAAACCATTTCTTCTGTGACTCGCCTTAACTCTGCTCGGATCCTTATATCCGTTGCTGTTAGTCGTTCTTAGCCATTATATCAGCTTGATATTAAGAATGCCTTTCTTCATGGTGATCTTCAAGAAGAGATCTATATGGATCAGCCCCCCGGCTATGTTGTGCCGGGCAGTGAGCATCTTGTTTGTCGCTTGTGTAATGTTCTATATGGTTTGAAACAATCTCCTCGTGTCTAGTTTGATCGCTTCATTTCTGTTGTCATTGCCTATGGTTTTTGACGTTCCACATCTGATCATTCAGTGTTTGTTCGTCACTCTTCTGCTGGTACTATTGTGTTGATTGCTTATGTTGATGATATCATTATTTTTGGTAATGATTCTACTGGTATTGCTGCTTTAAAACAACATTTGACTCATCATTTTCACACCAAGGACTTAGGCGTTCTCTGTTACTTTCTTGGGATTGAGGTTGCTCGTTTCTCTCGAGGGATCTCGTTATTCCAACGTAAATATACTCTTAATCTTCTCTCTGAGACTAGTTTACTTGGTGCTCGTCTGGTTGATGCACATATGGATTCTACTGTCAAGCTTGATGCTGAACATGGGGAACCATTGTTAGACGTTGGTCATTATCAGCGGCTTGTTGGGAAATTAATTTACCTCACGGTCATCCATCCTGATATCACTTATGCTGTTGGTATTGTTAGCCAGTTTATGCATGCTCTTCGCCAGCCACACTTTGATGCAGTTTGTCGTATTCTTCGCTACTTGAAACATGCCATAGATCGTGGATTGTTATATTATCTATCTAATCATTTGTCTGTGATTGGCTTTAGTGATGCTGATTAAGCTAGTAATCTTGTCACTTGGCGTAGTAAGAAACAAAATGTTGTTGCCCGTTCTAGTGCTGAGGCAGAGTACCGTGCTATAGCCCATACTGCGTCTAAAATGTTGTGGATTTGTTCTCTTCTTCATGACTTCGGCATCACGTCTTCTCGTCTTATAGAGATGTTTTGTCATAATCAAGCAGTCATATTTATTGCTAATAATCATGTCTTCCATGAGCGCACTAAGCAAATTGAAGTTGACTGCCACTTTATTCAAAACTTAATTATGACGAAGCAAATTGTCACTTTCTATGTTCGCTCAGAAGATCAATTTGGTGATATTCTTACCAAACCGTTAGCTGCTTCTGGTTTCCAACGACTTCTTTCCAAGTTGAGCATATTCGATCTCTATGCTCCAGCTTGAGAGGGGAGTGTTAAATAATTACTTATATATGTTAGGGTCATTTTGTAATTAGTTTGATGTCTTTTATATAAATACTGGTGTGATGTAGAGATGCAGTTAAGCCTCATTGTTCTTCTAATAATATTCTTTCTCTGTCTTTCGCTTTTCTCCCTTCTCTCCTACTTTAACCCTAAATCACTACTTTCTATTCAACTCATTTCAATATAAATAGTACTCATCTTGCTCCCCACTCTCCCCATTAAATCAATTAATCTTAATTATCCAAGCCCCATCCTCATTTTTTGCCACCATACTTCAACCCACAACGGCCACCTATTTTTCAATACAACCAACACATTTTAGCCATCTAAATCTCAAACTCAATATTATAAACATCCTCGCTCAACCTCAAACTCCTTTTTTCAAGATAGGAATCTTAAAGTCTATTATTGAAACAATATCATTATTGGTGTGCTTGGATCAATAATTTTATCAAAGACTTACGAGAAAACATCGTGGTTGAATGAAGAGAGCACACTTTTCTATCACTAGATGCACTACACCAATAGTCACTCTCAACAACAAAAGACAAGGATGCAAATTCATTGGCGTCGCAAAACCAAATGAGCTAATGGACTCTTAGTCTCTTACCCCTTCAAGCATCTTCTAAAGACGAATGGCTTCTCCATTACCCCCAACAAAACGAGTAAACTGGAAAAATGTGAAGGCATGGAGAAACAAATATTCGTAGGGAGTGGTAATTCCCTAATAAAATATATGAGAATCTTGTCCACTAGCCAATAACCCATATTTACTTCCGATAATTTGACGCCATAAAGAATTGCGTTCTAGCAAGAATCTCCACAATAACCAGGAAAATATATTCTTTTTCACCAATGTGACCTAAGCTATTGTTAGCCACACCCCCCAAGTCTAAACAACAATAACTAGTAACTAGGTACACCTGACGAATTCAATCAGACTAAAGTAAACCTCTCCCTTCAAAAATCAATGGTTGTATCCACCCATCTAATCTTATCGATCTTTTCCAACCGCGGAACGCAAAAGACATTGCTCCTCGGATTCCCACTCAAAAGAAGTCTGCAACACGAAGACCGGGATTTTATAAAATACCACAATTAAGAATACAGTGATTCCACCGAAATATAATACAATCTTCCTTCTATCAAAAGATAATAATGTCTCCCCTTTATATAAAAATTCTCCAAATGTAAAGTATTCAGAGCATCTACAGTCCCAAAATCCAAAATATACAATGACCTCAAGATTCAGTTTACAACTACAATTCCAATTCCACCACTTGTGAATATGACAACTTAATCCCAAAATTACAAAAATCTCTACATCTCCCAAGAAAAATAAAATGGCTTTCGTACTAGCTTTTGCTCAAAGTAATGTTGTCACACCAAATATAACTAGGCCTAGTGACAATATAACAAAATATGGCATTTAATACGACTAGGTTTATTTGTACTAATAACGACTCAAGTAGACTACTAGCTCAATAATTTGAATAAAGAGTCTAACAAGAAGACATAAAAATTTAAACCCAAGTTATTAGTAGTAGTATCTAGCTTGTTTTATCATATATTATACTTATTTCCTATCTCCCACCAATGTAGGATGGGGTATCACAATATTCCCCACTTAAATACGTGACATCCTGATGGAGAACGGAAATGATATATCTATAGATTATTTGTATTTCATCCCGAAAGATATTTATTAGATTTAAGTTTAAATTTTAGTTATTTTAGATTTTGTTAGAAATGATTAGTTTAAATAAGACTTGGTTAGCTTGTTTAGATAAGAGTGTTATCCTTCTTCTTTTTTTATTGCCTGTACTTATGTAGCCTATTTATATACCTTTAGTTGATATCCCAAATTACTGAATAATTGAATAAACAATTATTTTCTAGAATGTGTGGATTCCGGTTCAACCCTAGGTGCAAATATTTGATCCCGGAGGATATTTATCATATTTAAGCTTAAATTTTAATTATTTAAAATTTGGTTAGATAGGATTAGTTTAAATAAGATTTGGTTAGATAATTTAAATAGGATTGTTATCCTTTTTTATTTTTATCTTCTATACTTATGTAGCCTATTTATAGGCCTTTAGCTGGTATCCCAAATTACTAAATGATTGAATAAATAACTATTTTTTAGAATTAGTGTGAATTCCAGTTCAACCCTAGGTGCGAATTCTTAGGTTCCATTAGGTGCAGATTCCTAAAAACTTATTTGTGTATGTGCTGCATCAACTTGTTATCAGAGCAAACGACCACCCCCTTCTAGATCCCGCCGACGACCCCGTCAACCTTCATTAATGCTGCATCCTCCAATCAACAACCACTGCCAGCCACCCAGATCTCGTCGGCCACTTAAGCCTCCATTAACACCATCCACGCAGACCACCATCATAGCATACCCTAATTGCCGCCCTGGTGACCAACTCCATCAACGCCAACCACCGTCAGCCAACCAACAATCAACGCCAACCATCGTCGGCCACTCCAGATCTCATCGACCACTTATCCGGTCCCCAACAACGCCAATGACCCATCCCGCAACTAACTTGCACCGTCAACTTGCCAAGACCACCCAACCAGCCTCCAATGCCGACGACCATATGCCACCATCCATTTGCCTGCTACCCTCGCACCAACCATCACTTCTATCCAAATCAACAAGGTTCACGACCTGACTGAAGACCTGACCTGGATTTATTTCCTATGGAAAGTGGAATACTGTGGATCTTTATATGCTTAGAGTTTCAATTAAATTTTGAACAAAAGGTAAAAAATTTCCATTAGCAAAATTGCATTCAATATTTATATTCTTTAGAGAAATAAATTTTACTAAAGGTCTATTTTATGTTCTCATTAATGCTTTTTTCCTCAAGTCAGTATGAGTTATCGTGATCCATATCCTATCTTCACTCACTATAGACCCGAGAGATCCTATTGTCACGATCATACTATGATACAAACATGAAATCATTATCTTGGGGGATCTCAGGATAGGGATCCTAATCAATTCACTCATGATAGATATCCTATTCAATCTACTCAACCTATTCACTATGTTTCATCTAAATACTTGAGGCCTCCTCCAATTGTTGTTCTCCACCAAGTTACCAGTATACAATTGCATATTATGGAGCGAAAAAGAGTAAAATTTCCATTAATGAAAGTTTTCCTATCAATATTGTTTCTGGCTCTTACATTCAAAAGGGAAAACTTGTGATTGAACCGCATCCACAGCCTTACAAGGTAACTTGCACTGATAATCTAATTTTTTTAGTTTCAACGAGATGTTTAGCGACAATCAATATGAATAATTTATACGTGGGCAATGTTTATTGTGATATACTTCCATTAGATAGTGGCATTGTACTTCTTGGTCATCCTTGGATGTGTGAAGTGAGCACCACTAAACGACCTGAAAATGTTACCGAATTTGCATAATGGTAATCCTATCTTGCTTAAACCTCTACCACCCAAAGGCAAAGATTCTAAACCGTTACCTTTGTCTGATTCTTCGGTGTCTACATATTCCAATTCAGCCCCAGTTGATCAGGAACAAGACTCTTGTCAAACAAAAGGTTTAATTGTTCAAGATGTTCATATTTGTACATTAGTAAACGTAATTGACCTACCAAGCGTTACTAATGTGTCAAAAACTTGTCACAAAGCGACACTAAAAGACACACTTAAGCATTTACCTGTTGAGAGCCATGTTGAATTGAATGGTCCACCTCCTGATCCTATCCCTACAACAATCACTAGTGGTTTATCACTAAACCCATAGTTTTAAAAAGTGGCCGTTACCGTTACATAACGGTTTCGATGGCCTCCATTACCCGTTACGGCCGATTTTTTTGTGTGAGAGTGGCCTCACAAGTGTAACGGCCGTTACACCACCGTTGCGGCCGAAACGGCACCGCTACGGCTGTTACGGCTTTGTAATAGAATTTTAGAACGTGAATTTTTTAATTTCGTTTTTTCATCAACAGATCGCACGTTTTCTATTATTTTCAACCTAAAATTATTCATAGTAGTCCGACAAACCAAATACTACTTGGGTATTGTGGGATTTGCCTCAAATCTCTTCAATTTCACAACAATCGGCTAATTTCGCTCTTCGTAATTAACTTTTGACTCTTTAACATGTTCATTCTTTTTTCAATTTTAATGAGTTCTTTAAGATTCATATTTGCTTAAACCAAATAATCTGTTTGATTTAAGATCCATATTTTTTAAAGATCTATTGTCTATGAATCCGAATTTTTGTAATGTTGTAAATAGAAAATATGATGTTCAAGTATTTTGTTTTTAAAAAAATTGTTCAAGATCCATACTTGTTTACAACTCCCCCTCCAAAAAAATTAGAACTATACAATTTAAAATTCAAACAACAATATAAATTTTGGAATAGTGAATTCAAAATTAAAATTTAATTAACAAATCAAATATTGTGCTTTAATATATAC